>PVJX010019200.1:0-35229 GCA_004027295.1 Dolichotis patagonum
TAAGTCTAGGTAAGAAATACTTGGCTGATCTTGTCCTTACAGTAGAGCAGCAGCACCTGCACCAACTCTTAGTCTAAATATGTGAATGTTCTTCCCTAACCAAAGTGAATGACTCCTCTGAGGGGACAGGTAGTTCAAGTACTCAACAGATCCCTAGGGCTTTCAAAGGCCTCTGCGTTCTGGCATTTAGTGTCCTCCTCTGTTGTCATAAGTGGGGGTTTTTCAGAGGTGACTGTTCTAGGATTGGTGACACTGAAATTGATTCATATGCAATGCTAAGCTCAGGTGTACTAGATTAAGAGTGTGGGTGCTACCCGAACTAAGTAGTCCCGATAAGATAAAATGGGATGAAAGATGGTGTTAAAGTCCCTTGTTGCATTTGCTACCTGGTGGGTGCCATGAACAGTTCTTCTCTGTGATTCTTCTCTCTCAAGTCACTCTGCCTTAGAACCAGTGGTTTGTGGGTTGAAACCACTACAAAGTGTGACCTAAATAAACCTTCTCCCCTTTAACTTTGGGTGTCACATATTTTGTCTCAGCAATGACAGACAAGAGATTAAGACATATATTTTCTTCACCTCTCCCCTGAATCAGATTCTTCATGAATAAAACCCTGCAATTAGTAATCTAATATGTCAGGTAGTTCCACATATATAAAAAGCACTGGTCTTTTGCCTGGGTTGGGTAAGTACTATTTTTAATGATTCCTTTTAGATTTTTTGATTTAGTACCTCTTTGTCCATTTCACTAACCATCAAATAATTTTATCTTTTACGACTTTATTTTTACTTCCATAAAGAATCAGATCACTTGAAACACAAATTTTAATTGACAAGTAGTTATTCCTAAACTTATAGATATGCATATGTATATTTTTATATGTACATATACATGTATATGTCTGTGCACAGTTGCATCTATGAACAAAACACACAGGCCGATTGTATATGGTCAGGTATATTTTTACTTTGGGCTTACTTCTTGGTCCTCTTTTTTTTATCATTCTTATAGTTGTTATATATTTTTTCCTTCATACTCAAGGCCTTCATCCTAAGCTACACCCACACCATTTTTATTTCTGATTTTGAAACAGGATCTAAGTTGCTAATTTATGAAGACTGATGAGATTCTCCTGCCTTGGCCTCCCTTGATGGAGATTCCAATAGTACATTTCTACTGTGACTGGTTGCCTCTGTAGTTTTGTTGTAAACATTGTTAGTGCAAGTATTGTTGCCAAGCATTCAGTAAAAAGAGCTTGGTCTATTTTGTTAATTTATTTGCTAGCATCTCTTTTTTGTAAGTTTCAGTTTTCCTGTAATATATTCTACCTTATGAAAAAATGTGTCTTCATTAGACAGCAGAGATTAAACTCACATTACAAAGATAAAACTTATGAATTGGCTGTTGCCATGTTTCAGAAAATCAAGACCATCTGAATGATAGCCAAAAAATAGATAAATAAATAAAAGATATTGAAGAGTATTTAGTAGGACTTGCTGGTAGAAATTTTAAGTTAGTGTCAGCATAGTTTGATGATCTCTACATGACAAACTTTGATCCTGATATAAGAGCCTCATATATTGGTATAAAAATAATTTTAATGGAGCAGTGTATCATTTAAGGTGAATATTAGTCCCACTTCTTTTTATTACTCAAGGAAAACTAGATTCTTGAAAAATTCAAACATTCATATACCACATTTTTTCACTATGTACAGTATGTATACAGTATCGAAGTAGAAGAAGCAGAGATAGAAAAGCCTGAATTCATTATTCATAACTGTTGAAAACCAGTGCTGCAGGGAAGAACACAGTGGCCCTATTCTTTTGTTAATAACATAAAGAAGAACAAACAGAGTTATGTTTTCTTGTATCTTAAAAGGATATGATAAAAAATAAGCAACACTTTTTACTTGGTTCCATATGCTGTCATATTTGCATGAGAGACATGAAATTGCCTCAGCCTCTGGGCGTCAGGAAGACAGTGGCAGAGTCATGGTAAGGATGGCAGTAATGAAAGAAGGATTGTCTCAAAGACCTAATAATGGTATCAAGTTATCGAATTAGTGAAAGCTAGAGCCACACTTACAACTAAATCTTTATTATTTGAGGCAATAATTTCAATACTTAAAATACTTTAAACTTTTTTAAAGCTTGCTATGAAATGCCTTATAATTTGCATAGATTAATAGTCCTCTTCAAAAAATCTCGACATAATCAAACCATGTGTAACTCCACATAAAAATGAGAATTCTGTGGTCTAGAAAATTTAAATGTGCTTGCTTAATAAAAGCCATATTTAGTAGGCAGTCTGTTAAAATTCTACTAATTAATGCTGGAGCTTAAATATTATTGCACAATATTATATTGCTTTCAAATGAACACATGCAGAATCACTAAACATTAATGATCACACTTTGGCACATACAGTACTTCTCTACTGGAAAACATTTCAAAACATAAACCTCATTTAACTCTAAGTAGGGAGGTAAATGTGAATATTTTTGCTTTGCCTTTATTTTATTTATTTATTTATATTTCTGATATTGAGGTTCTGCTGTATTTTCTAGGTTGATCTCAAACTTTTGAGATCAACTGAAGCTTTTGTCATAGATGCTAGAGTGTTGGGAATGTTGATATATACCTCTGCTCCTGAATGCTAGCTAGGTATAAATAGTGATGATACAATTGTTGCCAATTAGGAAGTACCACTTCTTGTACATATACTCTTTCCATTGCTTATAAATTTATTTTTCATGTGTTCTTTCATTCAACATATATTGTTTGCTTTTGTGTACCATGAACACTGCTTACATGTTGTATAAAAGATATACACAGTTTTGCCAGAAAAAGAATTTAAAATACATAGGAATCATATAGATATATAAAAATAAATTAAAATAAATATTTCCAGTCCTATAGATTTGATCTTGGATGGCATTTTCCCCTGACTTATGAATCCAGAGGTGATTGATGATGGGAAGAAGTGCTAAGGATTCTGTCAATCAGCCTGAAATGCTATGTTATTAGTTAGGATTCATTACACCTTTAAAAAGATAGTAAGGACTGTCAGTATTCCCAAGGTGATGACTAGCAAACAAGTAGGTTAGTGTTTGACGACTTGCTAGGTGCTGAAAATTGACAATAAGTGCCAATGGATCAGAGTACAACAGACTTTTGCTCATAGCATAGTAAGCAATAAAAGCATCCCTATCATGGCTGTGATTCCCCTACTATCAAGTACTATGTGTATCTCAGTGGATCACATAATGGCCATACATCTGTAGGTTTTATTTGAATATGAATCTCAGGACTAAGAGTCCACCACATACTCCAGCAGGCATTAAGCCTGTCAAGTCTTGAACAGCAAACTCTCACATGGAAGTCACACTGTGGTTGTGTTCATGTACTTAATTACCTACCTGACTAATGGCAGAAGTGGACCAGTGTCATTGAATGGTGAGAATCATAATGAGGTATACTCAGCAAAGATGTGTTGAGAACCTTGGGGACAGTGGGAGATGCCAACTCAATGGCAGCTTGCTTATATGTAGAATTCCTGGATTTAAAAAGTCTGCCATTTGCTTGTACCCTTTTCTGGCTTTGTTGATATAAGTAACTCATTTTATTCTGTTGAATCTCTACTTGGGATGAGAGAGTTAATGGCAGTGTGCTCATGGAGTTGTTAAAAATAATTCTGTCCCATAGTAAGTGCTAAATGCTCAGTTTTACCATCATTTAGTATGGTGATATTTCTAAATAGCTGGAACAAAGATCAAACATGATTAAATTTTAAAAATTGAAATTATATTTTCCTCAGAAGTAAGCTAAAGTATTCAGGAACAATCGATTTCAATAATAGAAATTAAGTATCTGTTGGTGAATATAGACAAAACCAACAATTGACACAAAGTGCATGCAAAGCCCAAGGAAATTTTCAGTCATATTCCTAAAATATTGTGAATATTTATTTCCTTCTTAAGTAAAGTATGATTACTACTCTAGCCATCTTACTGTTAGTAACAGTGACAATAAATCATTGGTAAGAGAGCTGTTGAGTGTCAGTGCCTTGTTTTGCTTTCATTTGTAAGTACTATATGCAGACTAATTCATTTAATTCTGGAAAGTACTGTATGAGCCAGTGTTAGTATTAATTCATTTGGTAGCTAAAAAAAAGTCAGCGTATAATGAAGGTAATAAGTTGTTCAGTATTACACTACTAGGGGATGGGTAGCATATGATTGAGTCAGCTACAGTCCAGAACACACAAAATTAACAAACGTCTAAGAGGAACAAAGCCTGATTGCATGTCAAACAAAGAGACTTTTCCCTCACAAACCTGTAATCCATTTTTGATGAGTATACTTCAGCCATTAATGCATTTTTTTCATGGCCAGTCAAGAAATACTTAATGAACAAATACTTTCAAGCAGCTTTCCACAAACTTGCTACTAGAGTTCCAGTGACCTTCATGCCGACCTGGAAGTTTGGTGTCAAAAGTTCTTGCTGGTCTTTAACCATGCATATCTTATAGCTTACCGGATAGTAGAGGGATTAGATAGATTTATGTATTTATTTATTGTAAATTACTCACTAGAGAGAGACATTTCAGTGTTAAACACTACCTGATATTGATTGAGCAGAATGAGGCTGTCATCATTAAACAAATCTTCCCAAATACTCATTCTGTTAAAACTAATTGGCCATGTCTTTTCTGTAAGCAGGGTAGCTGGACATTCCATGTGCTTACAAAGAAAGGTTTTATTTGGAATTCACACCCCTTTACACAGTATCTCAAGATGATACTTTTTATTCTAGGATTTTTTATTTCCTTGTCTGAATAAAAAGAAAGTCATCTGGAAGTGCCTTTTAAAAAAGTATGACTTTTAAAATTATTTTTACTTTAATGCATATACATTATTTAATTTTTAATGCTCTATACTACTAGTTATCTATCTTTAAAAAAAGAAATATCTTCATTTCATTCATATTTTTATGTTATTTTACTTTGTGTTTTTTAGATTGGACTCATGACCTCATGCTTGCAGGCAGGTGCTTGTGCCACTGCGCTATATCTCTAGTCCTCAATCATATTTTTATTGAATGTAAAATGGAATTTTTTCAGTATGATAAATATTTCTCAGTTATCTTATGTTGTTCACTTTATTAATGCCTTAAGGTTAATGTCCCTTTTCTAGGTTGATTCTTCAGATAGTTAACCAACTCCTTTCATATAATAAGGTCAAACACTTATTAATCAAGACAAATTTCTTAGTTAATCATTCTTTCACTCTTCATAGACTGTAAACTTCAGCATGCAATGTTTTCTACAAATATGAACATAAGGATTCCTATGACTGGTCATAAGACTTTTATGATTTTTAAAATTGTTTTCTATGTGATCTATAATAACAAAGTAACATGCTGAACACTGTTATCAGTAAAAATTTCTACTTTAAGCCACTGACAACAGGATGAAATTCTCTGACAAAAATTTCCTTTTATTGTATCTCAAAAGCTTGATTAATACCACTAGAATTTTATTAGACTTTTAGGGAATGCTCTCTTTTTCAATAAGATTGCTCCCATTATACATGAAAATTATAATTTATAATTAGATTGAACTAAATGATTTATCATTTCAATAACAATCTTACTTGTTCATCTTATCAATTCACAAAACTCCAACTCCTCATAAATGAAAATTCTCTTACTCTGTTGTCTTGTAGCTGAATAATGTTCAATAAAAATATCCGTTAATATAGATTGGTGCTATATTGGCTACTTTGTGATACCCAAGCTCAAATACCTTTGATTTAATGCAGAAATTCTATTACCTTCCTCCAGTTGACTCACTCTTCCAGCATGTATTGAAAACCTATTTCAAATCTTCATGCTTCAAGACTCTGACTCTGTCAATAGGCAATGAAAGGGAATGCTTGCACATTAGAGAGAAAATAAGAAACATGAAACAAAAATCCGATCAACTGCTCCTTAGTTTTTGGACACAGTGCTTCTTTTATCCTTATTCCCTCCATTTTGGACAAGTTGCTTCTCTTTATTTGCAAATACGGTCTTTCCACCACTGCTCCACATCCTGTATTTTCTAAGTTGTTCAAATAATTTTTTAAAAAGGATAGTTTGGGACCCATCTTTTTCCTTTATTGTGTATTGGAGATTTCAAAGGCCAAAAGATAAAGAGTTGTTTCATTAGCATGATGAGAGAATTGTTACATGCTATCGAAAAAAAAGCATACACATATCTTTGCAAATAAAGCTTATGGAATTGTTTTATAATTAAAAGATGAAAATAATGTGCTAAAAAAGACTGTACTCTATTACCAGCTTGCATAATATTCTTGTTTGCTTGGTCACTAAGGACTTGTGTTTTTGGCAAACAAGTGAAAAATTTAGTCCCACTCTTTCTGACAGAGAAGTAATTTAAAATAGGCATGCTTGATCTTACTCTCAATCCTGCACCTACAGAACATACATCCTATCTAGAGTAACAATAAATGAAACTCTCCAAGAATACCTGGAACAAATTGAAATACTCACACACACAAATATCTCAAGATTTTATGTCAGAATGATAGGCAAGGAAAGAAATCCAACATTTTCAAGGAAAATGGCAGTTTGGAAACTTGAAAATGAGAAATGAAAAAGAGTTGAAAATTCTGATATGAAGATTCAAATCTGTGAGTTAGGATGAAATATTTTAAAGACATCAAATAAGACTCTCTGTGCTGCATTATTTCATTTTTAAAATATTAATCTTTATTGAAAAACTTACTCTTCTCTTTAATTTGGGTCATATTAGTTTGTGAACTCAAGAGGGAGCTATAATTGCTTTTTTTTTTTTTTTTTTGAGGGGGCTCCTGTGGGACCAGAAGTGGACTGCTTCTTGGCTTTTGTAGGATTATTATAAAATTTTTTTTTGTACTGGTCTTCACATTTACGGGGCAACCCAAGTGCTGTCAACCTCAGCAAAGTCCCTCAGAACCTGAAGATAACAAGAGCAGATTGCCTGCTGCTCTATCCCCTCCTTCCACACATATGTTATTAGGAGAGCCCGAAGGAAACTCCTTAGGACAAAAGAAGGCATGCTGCTCACAAACTCTCTTTGTTTGGTTTACTTCACTAAAATCTTTATCTAATAGAATCTTTTCCTCACCTGGAGCCTCTTAAATTCAAAGTTAAAGACAACAACAAAACCGAGTGCACCACCGGCCAGTTAACTTATTTTCCTTAATGATATCATTTAATAGAAAAATGAAATGGCTGTCTCCACTCACTTTTCAGAACTTCTCATGTATTTTTCATGTTACCCAAACTTGACTTCAAACCATCCTCATCTTTCTTTTGAGTTATTCTGCATAACCTCAGATGAAAACATTCAAATAGGTTTTCTATTTTTTGATAGTGATTTTCCCCTTGCCCTGGTGCCATATGACTATGGCGGCTTTGTATCACTGGGATGAAATACCTAAGAAAGTCCAATTAAAGAAATAAAGGTTGACTTTGGTTTATGGTTTTAGAGGTTGCAGTCTAAGGTCAGGCAGCTCCAATGCTTTAGACCTGGTGTGAAGCAGAAAAAAGACAATAGAAGAATGTGACTCTTACCGGATGTCAGCCAGGAAGAAGAGTGAGTGAGAACACATGCTAGCTTGTACCTCTGTCTTCTGCTTTTGGTTCATGTAGGACCCCAGCATATTGGATGGTGTTGACCCCAACTATTCGAGATAGGTCTCCTATGATATCTGCTGTCCCTCCTGCCAAATATCTCTGGAAATGCACTCACAAATTAATCCAGAAGTGTGCTTTACTAATCTTTCTAGATATTTCCCAATCCAAATTAACAATAAATATTAGCCATTGGAAATGGCAGTGCATATTTCTGAAGTTTTTTCATAAAGTTTTTGCTTGAAATTTTCTTGAAGTTTTTCTTGAAGTCATTTCTTCTAGGTGTTTTGCCATGTCAGCTTTTCTATTTGGTTCTAAGTATTGAACTTCCCACTGGGCATGGTGGTACATGCCTATGATCCCTGCACTTAGGAGGCTGATACAGGAGGATTGTCACCAGTTTGAGGCAAATCTGACCTATGTAGAAAGATACTGTCTCAAAAAAAAATTCCTTAATACTTATTTCTGATATTCACTCTTCTTTGATGTTGTACTTTCTTTAAAATATTGTCTTCAGGTCTGTTGCTTCAGACCTGTGTCTAAGACAAGGATTTTGAGACTTTTCTCTGGTTCTGAGTTTTCTTCTGAATTTAAAATGTGCATTCAAATAACTACATATGTTATCACTTTGATAGCTGAACAGTAATTAAACTTTACACAGTGGAATTGAATCCATGAGATTCTTTCCATACTTTTTTATCTTCTAGTGTTTTTTTGTATGGCAAAGGGATAATAAAAACAAATATTTACATGCAGAATTTGTGATAAAATTTCTTATTTCATGTTGAGGAAGTAATTACTTGTGTTTATCCTAATGGAGTGAATTGTGATATTTTTGATCTATATGTCATAAAATGATTATATAAAACTAATTATGTATATAGTTTCACCAATTTATTGTACTTATGTAAGAATGTTAAAAGTCAATTTTAAAAATTTTGAAATATATAAAGATTACTTTTTGCCCTGGTTATGCTGAAGTACAATAGATCATTAAAACATATTCTTCCATTATTACCAAAACTTTGCATTTTTGCTCAGCATTTTGCCATTTCTATAATTCCTTCTCTTTCTTTCTGGCAATCATCTCTCTACCCTCCATTTCTATGATATTGGTTTTCCTTAAATTTCACATTGAAGTGAAATTACACAGCACTTGTTTTTCAGTGCTTGACTTATTTCAACTACCATAATTCTCTTTAGTCATTAATGTCAGGAAGTTCAGAATGTCCTTCTCTTTAATAATTGTATAGTATAATTGTGAAATTTTATATATGTTTTATTTAATCTTTTTGATATATATGTAGATCATAATAACACATTTTACACCATTAGAATGATACAAATAATTATTTCCTTAAGATCAAATAAAATTTTTTCACAAATTCTAGATGTATTATATTTTCACTATATATATTATATATGCCATTATATATGTTATATGCAATGTATATGACATTTTATTTATCCATTCATGAATTATTTCACTTTTAGTTCACTTATATATCTTGGTTATTTTGAATAATGCTGAAATAAGCTTAAAATTTAGATTTCTCTTTCCTGCAAGAAACTAAGTTTCTTTAGATCAATCCTCACAATTGGTATTCTGTAGTTTATTACTGACAGAGGTATCAAAACCTCACAATGAGGTTAGGTCAGTCTTTTTAATAAATTGTATTGATAAAAATGGATATCCATATTATGGTACAAAAATGAAATTTGACACTTAACCACATCAAAAAACAGTGAAATATATTTAAAAATTCAATAGAAGACCTGAAATTTTAAAGTGACTAGAAAAAAAACCCAATAAACTGGGAAAAACTCCATAATATTTGTCTGGGGAATTATTTCTTAGATAGAACTCCAAAAACATAGGTAATGAAAGCAAAAATAGGCAATTAAGATTGCATCAAATGAAAGTTTCTGAACAGAAAAGGAGCAGTTAGCACAGTAAGGAAACAATTCATACATTGGTAGAAAATATTTGCAAACCACATATCTGATAAGAATCTAATATCCAAAGTATACATAAAACAAGTTAAAATAGTTAAACAAAAAATTAGAAAAACAAATTTTAAAAAAGACAGGAGACATCGACAGATATTTCTTAAAAGAAACAATATGAATTGTTTACAGATACATGGATACTGAGAAGGGCAAGTTAAAACCACAATGGGATTTTACTTCACACTTGTCAACTGGATAATTAACAAAAAAAGATTTTACAAGTGTTAGTGATGGTGGAAAATATACTTGTACATTGTTGGTGGTAATGTAAATTAGTAGCCATATTGGAAAGTGTTATAGACATTCTTCAAACTGAAAATAAAATATTAATAAGAAAAACATTTTTCTTAAGAGAAGTATATATGGAAAGAAATTCTAGTCAGAGGTCATATTTCAATAAGATAACTTTTCCACTGTTTTAGCAAGTTATTCTGTTTATAATATACAGTTCTAATATTAGTTTTAGAAAAATAACCCTAAATATTTACATCACCAGAAAAACCTCAAATTATAGTTATATACTAATGTATGTACAGAATTTTTAATTTTGCAGACAATTCTTTTAATAGGAATCATCATTGAAAAATACAATAAAGTGTTTTAAAAATACATGTTGTGATGCTTTATTGTGCCATTTTATTTAAAAGTAATTTTTAGTAAATACAGTAAATGAAAATTTTTCATAATTTTTACTATAATATTTAGGTCTCTTGAACAGGAACATATTAAAAATATAATCCTTACTATTACGATTAAGGAAGACGTTCCATTAGTTTCAATTAAGCATGTCTGCCTGTGGATTGCCCTTAAAAAAGTACTTAAGAATTTTATGTCACCCTTCAAATTACTGACACTAGACAGAGGTGTGAGATCATGCTTTAGACTTTTTCATCACACCTAAAGTGAAAGGGAAATGGAAGCATGATAAAAATCAGACTAATTTGCCAATTTTGAGCTTAATAAGGCATTTTTACACTGATACTTAGGACTCTTATAGCTGTGCTAGTCCTAATTAATGCCTGTTATTTAACATCTCTGTGTTTAAGAAAGAAACGAAGAGAATCTCCTCAGGGGAAAGAAAATGCAATTTTTTTAAAAACCTAAAACAATTGAAAAACACAACTACATGGATTTCAATAAAATGCTTACTTATATGTCTTGTTTGGTGAATAATTAACAGAAATAAATGAGTGCTTCTTTTTATGTATGATGCAAACATGGTCAAGTCATGATTTAATTTCATACTTGGCGCTTCAGCTTATGCTAGCTTTTTAGTTAGTGCTGGCCTATTAAACTGCTAATTTATCTACTGTTGTGAAGGCCTCTGGAAATGCTGCCCCATAAATAATAGAGCACTGATCCCCGACCACCACCCACGTAACAGCATTGAGTCCACTGCAGCTAATAGGGACGAACTGCCCGTTGCTAGGTGCCAAAATGCTGCTTGCCTATTTAGGAAGTGATATAGTTTTGTCTCCCTGCTAAGATGACAAAACTGTAATTAGAGATTAATCAAAAGCTACATTAGTGCCACAGTTTCCTGCAGTCTGACTTTTGTTGCCCACCAGCAGTTAAGTGCATCTGCTTGTATTTACCAGTTCTCTGGAGACTTAGAAATTTATTGTCATATTTACACGAACAGCTGCCATGCAAGTTGTCAAATTATAAAGAACTAACTCAAGAGAATGCATATTATTAACCACTCTATCTTTATTCTATTTATTTTTGAAATGAGGCTTTATTTAAGGAGATTAAGTAACATTGTATAACCAGTTTTTTTGTTGTTGTTGTTCAGATTTTGTTCTTTTTCATTAAAACACTTTCACCAATTCTATGGTGACTTATGCTGTAAAGATCAATTCATATAATAAAATGGAAACATACTGAGTGATAGCAAGAGGAATTTAAATCATGATTATTCTGTGGTTGGAATGAAAATGTATATTAACATCATGTAAAAATTCTTCACTACCATTACTTTCTAAAGAAAAATAATGCATTTTATAGAATATACATTTAGTTGAAATTCACTGATTTCTTATAGTTTTAAAATATATTTTGATGCAAACTATTCTCCTTTTCTAGTATTTATGTGTATTTTAGTTTTTTAAAATATGAGATGGGGATTTAGCTCAGCAGCACAAGCACTTGCCTGGTAAGTGTGAGGTCATGAGTTCTAAATCAGGTACTGAAACAAACAAACAAAACAAAGCAAAACAAAACATAACAAAAAAAAAATGTCCTGCCATGAAGTCACAGTAATCAAAAGCACTTTTTCTTGTAAAATGTGATATCTTAGCAAATGTCTATGATTTAATGGATTATTATTATTACAGCAAATAAAGTGTTGATGTAAGGAAGTTGAAAAATTTTTACACTGTAAAATTTTAACAATTCTGACTATTGAAAGACTCAGCACTTTTTCTTTAATTACATGCTTCTCTTAAAACTTTAATGGTATTAAATATAACATTTTGTCTCCGTTTCAAGTAAAAATCGCTGGAAAAATAAATAAATAAATGAATAAATATATTGTATATGACTGTACACATATCGCACAGATACATATACATGTTTAAATATAATATGTATTTTTTGTTCTTAAAATAAATACATTTTGATGCTGTTTTAATCTTGCACTCTGAAGCAGAATTTGAGAGTAGTTGCAATTCATTCTAATACTACTAAAACTACTGCATTAGCACTTTCAAAACCTTTAATTATATTGCAACATTAAAAGGTATTCCAAAGTAAGTGGAGATTTTCTTCTTAGATTTTAAATGATAGTATATTTCAAATATAGCGTACTCTTAGATATCTGATTCTTAGATTTGGGGACCTATTGGACAAATACAAGGTTTTCAAACATGTCAAATACATAGTTTATGTATTTAGTTTTTAAAATAATTTTAAAAGATAAAATTTAATGAATGTATGTATTGTTCACTTAATTATTCCATCATTTTTGATCACTAGATTGTGTAGTGTTATTACAAAAGAGCTATAATAATGTTTTCTACTTTATCTTTGTTTTTCATCTTCTTAGATGTTAGCAAGCAGTTTTTAGGAAAAAAATGAAAATTCAATTTTTCCAAATTATCTTCCCAAACGATCTAGAATTTATACTTCACTATGTATCTATTGGTATTCCTTAAATTATGTCATTACTTAGTTTTGACAGTGTAAAATCTTTCTGTTTTTAGTGGCCATTTGATTTTTTTCTTTCTGTTTTGTTTGTTTATGTGTTTTTGTTTGGCTATTTTTATGTCATGGAGTTAGTGACAATTATCTTGAAAGCAAATTTGTACAGTATTTATTGCAAAAGTCTTATTGTTTTCATTAGTCTTGCACATTTGATTCAGAATTATTGGTATGTAACATATAAGATTATAATTATATTTATAAAATGTTCTTACTGGGAATTCTTCAGTGGCTCTGTGTATGTAGAGATTTGTGCAACATTCCTACATATATTGGTAATCACCTATTTCTTCAATGTTTACAAGTAATCTCATCACACCTTTACATTACTTCTAGCTAAGCAAAAGTCTAGCTTTTTATTCTTGAGCAGTTAAACCAATACTTTTAAAAGTATTTGAGGAGTAAGCATTGACTTCACTGATTTGTTATACACTATTTTAATCATAGTAGAATTTTAAATGTACTTAAATCTATTTCTGATTTATCAGTGCTTACATCCTAGTAATTCTCATAACATGAATATAATGTGTATATTTTTATTAGTAGATATTAAATGGTAGCGTTTTTAAATTATTTGGTCTTACTTATTTTTTCAAATAATATCATTAGTTCCCAAATAAATCCTATTAGTCTTCTGTTTGAAATTGCCCTAAAATCAAAATGTATTTAGAAAAATTATTGCCCTTTTCATATTTACATCTCCTATCACACACCATGATGTCTCATTTTTCTATTAAATCATTTTTGTCACTGAACATGGTTTTAATTAAGTACTTCTTATGTAGTTGGAACTTTGATAATAATCTTTAATATTATCTTTTTACATCTGTAATAATATTACCAGGTGAAGACCATCATTATCTTAATAACAATGTTCAGACTTGGGTTGCCTTCAAGGAACATCCTTGCAAGGATTGGGAGGACCAGTATTAGCTCTTGAACCTCAGGGTCAGCTTTCACACTGGGCTGCCTCTCAGCAATTTTAAGCAATGACTTAGGAAGCTTATTTTGATTTGATCTATATTTGATTGTACAAGTGTTACTGAATACAAAATAAAGCTGATGAAATTAGTAAGTGTAATAGTTAAACGGTCTATTCACAAATGACTTTCTTCTTAAAAATGAATATCGTGGAAAAAAAATCATCATATGAATAATTATGTTAGTGGTTCATTACATTGATCAGCCTTCTAATTTTAGACTAGGATGATTCAAATTGAGTAAGAGGAAAAAGGGAAGAAACTTGCCCTTTTAATCCCTGTATACTCCAAAGTCACGGAGACACATTCTCAGGCCTCTTGTTACTATCCATACCTAAAAGTTAGAAAAGTTTCCTACCACTTGAACACACTCCACAATGACTAAGTCGCATCATAGCCTGTGAGGGTGTCTCACAGCCTGGCCATTGTTGTTTGCTGCTGTAATTGTGATTTTCATTTGTTTAATTATTTTCATCAGATCTTTAATTTTAATTTGGATAACTCTGACATTCAAACACTTCAGATTTTCAAATATACACCTTAACTAACAAGTTTTTAAAGTCAGATAATCCATGAGTACTATTCTTCAAAATAAAATTAAGTACAGTTCAGGATAAAACAACCACAATAATGCTTAGATCAAGTTTGATTGCTCTTATTATTGTGTGAAACTATACTGAGTTACAGAATTCAAATAAAATGTATCTTGCTTAAATTTTACAAGTTGAATTATAAGAAACACAAAAAAAATCCATCAAAAATGTAAAAGCAATACTTTCATTCAATACATATTGCTTTTCCTCATTATTAATATTCTATTTTTAAATTTTTCATTGTCTGAACAACTATTGATGTTCTAGAATTTCACTTTGTGTAACTGAAATTCCAAGGAGAAATGACTTGTTCCTAAGTCCTTGTATACATTTCTAAAGTGGTTTCAAGTAGTTATATTTGAATCATGACACTGAGCTGTGTTTTTTACTTTTGATCATAAGAGGAAAAGTGGTATCTATGGCAACATCAAAGTGGAAGTGTGGTTCTTGACAGACTTTTCATGTGACAAAAATGACAGCCATCTTTGATAAGTAATACTATGTTAAGATGCTATCTTTTGTGTTAAATTTAATGTGATATCCAAAATTGAGGAATTGCAACTATAGAGAAAAAGATAGCTCTGCAATTAAGATGCATAATAGAGTCTTTAGATGGAATTCCTGTGACCTGCTTTACAGTTCAGTTTTTCATTTATAAAACAGTATGGGCTGCTATTCCAAAATCATGATTAGTTAATTATAAAACGTCAGCCCTGAGTCTGGATGGATATATATTTTATAACAGTGATTCAGGTTGTAAGCAAGTAGCAATTTTGACTTCTTATGCAATTTATTATAAAAATAGTAAGTTCAAGTTTTACAAAGTTGTGGTAAATAAATTTTAGTTAATGTTATCTATAGTTTCTTTTTCCTTTTCTTTTAAAAAATAGCAACTCTCTTCCTTAATACCCCTAAAGTACACGAACGACATACATGAATGCATGTTATATGCCTTTTAAAATGATTTGCTGGAAGTTTCTTTCTTAATTATGTTTAAATACAGATACCACAAAATTTACCCTTTTTGTCCATGGGACTGGAGAATGAACACAGAATCTTCTCAGTGAGCTACCTCCAAGACTTATTTTCTTTTATTTTGATGCAGAACATTTTTTGCCAGAACTTAACTGAAACTTGAAATCTTCCTTGTTCAACTTTTCAGAGTGGTGGGATTGCAGATGTGAACCACCATGGCTGGCTGAAAATTTTACTGTTTGTTAATTCCACTTCTTGGTGACATTAAGCACATTTACATTAATTCATTATTATTTCCTTATTATTTATCTATAATATAACATTTTACTTGCAAATTTTAAACTCTGTTCTTATTGAACAACTCTCTTTATTCTTCTTTCCTCACCCCTAGCAACAGCCATTCAATATCTGATTCTATGCCTGATTACTAGAGTTATCTCATGTAAGTGGAATTGTACAGTATTTGTCTTTTTCATTTGGCTTATTGAACTTAATGCAATGTTCTCATGGTTGATCTATGTTGTATCATGTGTCAGAGTTTCCTTCCTTTCTAAGGCAGAATAAAACCCCATTGCACATACACACCACCTTTCCTTTTTACCCATTCATTCATTGATGGACACATGCTTCTGCATTTTGGTTGTTGTGAATGATGATGCTATAAATATGGATAGACAAATACCTCTTAGAGTCTCTGCTTTTAATATTTTTGGGTGTGTGTCCAGAAATAAATCCTATAACATTCTTAACATTCTGTTTTTAATTTTTGAAGAGCCACTGCATAGTTTTACATATGGCTGCACCACTGTACATACCAATGAACAGTGCATAAAGGTTCCAGTTCACCACACACCTCAGCAACACTTGCTCTTTTCTGTATGCACCACACATTAAACAGTTATCTCAGTATTTATTAGAGGGTAATATAGTGCCTGAAAATGTAGACTCATGCATCAAATGCCTAGGATCTATATGACACTCAGAAGCACTTAAATCCCTTTGACTTCAGGTGTGCTGTGCAGAAATAGGATAATAAAAGTACTGGTTTAATATATATTTAGTGAAACCCAGAATACTTCATTTAAACCACTTAATACAGTGTCATTTATTTAACCTTCAATACAGGATGGTTACGATTATCATTTACTCTCCAGGAACATAAACTGGCCAGTATTATAGATGCGTTTGAAGGAAGTTGGATGAAGAAATAAATGAAATGCTATTCAAAGGCCTTACTCTTGTTCCACTATGCTTATAGTTCTGCAAGTGAAGGGACACTGGGAGGTTAAGTTCAACACTAAAAGCAATTAAGCTATATTTTGTTATATAGTCTAAGTTCTTTTCTCTTCCAAACCACAGCCACTCCATTCCCATGACTGTGTAGACTCAGTAGTCATCTTTCATTTATGGGTTCCTTTTATTTTCCATATAAATTCATATATTCAACAAGTTGATCAAGTATGCATTATGTTTTTTGTCTCTTTTAATACATTGCTAAATTACTAAGAAGAGGAATTATTCAATATATTTATTTCCTCCTGGTTCTTTACTTTTGTATACATCTTGTTATTGTTCAATCTATATTTAATAATTTTCTATGAAACATATTTAACTGCTGTTAATAATACTCTACTATTTTTATAATGTTTCCATATTACATTATATATTAATAATGTGTTTCAGGCATATACAATTGTAGCACTGGATGATCTATGCAATTAGATTAGCCTGGCTTTTATTATCAGTAATGCTATGCATAGAAATATGAAGTTCAAATAATACATATAAAATAGGATGATATCTGCAATAATCTCATGATAAAATATAGTAATTAAAATAGTTTTTATGAATTCTTTAAAGTTATGTTTTTCTCTAGATTTTTAAAGTTGTCACTTGATTTCCATGAACATCTTTTGAGTTCCAAACCTTTAAACAAACTACAGAAACTTCAATGAGAAGATGAATGCCTATAGATTTTCTACTGCACTACTACTGCTACTAGTACTATTTGACCATGTTGAAGGCAACTAACTACCTACAGAAAAGCAAAGACAGTGTTTGGGAGAGATGCAAATTTAAAAAAGCTAGCACAATAACTGCTGAAGAAGGGAGTCAAGCAATGTGGAGGGCAGGCATAGACTCAGACACAAGCAATGGAGACCATGCAAGGCTGAAAGTGTGAGCCGAAAATTTATCACACTGGTATGTGGGAAAAAAAAGAGACCTTCTCCATTGTTGGAAGGAGTGTAGACTGGAGCAACCAATGTGGAAATCAGCATGGATATTCCTCAAAAAAACTAGGATTAGAGGTTCCATTTGACCCAGCAATTGCCCTTCTGGGTATTCTTCCCAGAAGAATTAAAAGCATCATAGCACAGTGATACACTAACATGTTTATAGCAGTACTATTTGTAATAGCTAAATCTTGGAAACAACCTGAATGCCCATCAACTGAGGGATGATTGAAAAACATATGGTATTTTTATATAATGGAGTACTACTCAGCTATAAACAATAATAAATTCAAGGCTTTTAAAAGTAAATGGATGCAATTAGAAAACATGCTTATAAATGAAATGAATCACACTCACATGTGTAAACACATATTGTCTTCCTAGTGTAAAAAACTGAAACAGTAAATAAGATCCTAAATCTGCAATACATATTGTGAAAGAGAAAGAAATTGGTCAAACGGAAAGAACACATATGTGTGTATGTGTGTATGTATGTATACACAAGATAACTAAGATAATTATATTACTATTCCTATTAGTTTATGGAAGAAAATGTGAGTGCTTACACTGTTTGATCTGTTATATATACCTGAATCTTTTAATCTAAGAAACTATTTTGAAGATAACAGTATGTAATAAAGTGACCATTGTTAACTCCCTATCATCTTGCTTTGAAATCCTATATGGTTTTTATTGTTTTGCTTTTGTTTTTACTGTCTTGTTTTGTTTTAATCTCTTTAAAATGAAAAAATCATAATGGTAAATGATTGATTTTGAACTTTCTGAAAATACAAATACATGCCTTATATCTTAAGAATTTTAACATTTAGAAATATTATAAAGGATATGTTATATGTGATATTGGTTATATTTTTATATATAACCAATATAGAAAATGTGGTTTCAGAAAATTATAATTATCTCAAAGATTGTTTACTCATAAGAGTGTGTATTTTACAACGGGTGTGCAAAACATATTTTAACCATTGGAGAAAAATTAACTGAACAAAGCAAAATAGTCTTCTAAATGGACATTTTAAAGTATCTCTCAAATGTTTACTATTCTAAAGAAGAGCAATTGAAAAATTTCTTCGCTAATATTGTAATTGCATTATTTTTTATTAGGAATAATTTTATATAATAGAGTAAGGTGTTAAATTTAACCTTAAGCAATTGAACATATACACAAATACAATGAATAATCTAATAGATTATTCAGAACTCTAAATATACTTAATATATTTATATTACTTAAATATATTACTTAAATATATTAAGCATATTTAGAGTTCTGAATAATCTATTAATTATTAGTATATTAAGTATTAATGCTTAATAAAAATATTTATAAATATTTCAACATTCAACAACACTAACAAATACCAAACTCAATGAGATATGTATCATGGTTGACATTAACATTTTTATTTTAATAACATAAAATTCTATGCCAAAAAGTCACAACCAACATGACTTAGTTCATATGAGAGATTTTCATAATATGTAGAGATTATAAACTAAATATTAAAATGACAAAATACCTTTATAATGAGATGGAAGCACAAATATTTAAAATATCCATTAAAAACTAGCAAAAATTGTTTTTAGTAGTGTAACGTCTTTCATCTAATTTCAGAACCATGATGTTTACAAGTTTTCTACTGAGTTTTTGGATCCTTATTCATTAGTCTTCCGATAAGAACAAAAAAGTCAAAATGGGCTTTTAAGCAATGAATCTTAAGATGAAAAAGTTTCGCTGGATTAGAGAACACTTGTATAGCTCTAACTTCAACGGTCACTTGGGATCAAACATAAAATCCAAAAGGCAGCTGCACAGCGCAGATGAACAATTTTGTTCTCTACAATTACCTTGATTGTAGATAATCTGATTTGGACTGCTCTGGGCATGTGTGTGTGCATATGTGTGTATCTAATCTTACATAAGATTTGATGCCTTTGGTGACTGAATTAGGTCAAAATACAAAAGACAAAATAGCTAATAAGTAAGAAACATTATCAAGATTTTAAATCAACAATTGTACTCTATTTCTCCAAACCCAGAGCTTTGATGAAAATTGTTTATTGCATGGCTAAGTTCTCATCTGGAAGGCATCTTCTGGGCTTTGAAGATTTTACCATAGTCTTAGAAATAAAAAATTGAGCAAATTGCAGTGCTTTTCTGTAATTTTATAAAACAGGGTGTTTCAAGATAAATTATACCTGTGGACTGTATCTGTCTTGTACCACAAAACACATGTAAAATACCTGTAATTTAGTCATTTCAAGGCATGCATGAAAAAGGTAATAAACACAAACACAGACATCCTAGTTTGCAGACATGCAGACTTCACAAGTTAGAAAGATCTCAGGCTTACTAAATATCAAAGATGAAGTCTGCACTACACACCAAACTACAGAAAATTGCCTTCAAATTTAAGGTACAATTTATTTCAAATGGGTAAAGTTGTAGCTGGAAGCATTGAAGCAGACAGAGCTACACCTGGGTTTATTCTTTTTTAGTTATTAAATGAACCCACACACACAAACATATAAGCAATGTATGCCACAAGCGATATTCTTTACTGTTTTGTTTTTATTGGCTTGCTTTAATATTTATACCAAAAATCAAACAATTCTCTTCAGAATTTTCTAAATTCTAGAGTTTCTCAAGATATATTGGAAAGCTTGGAAATATTTCCCTGAAATAAAATTGTTTTCCTAAGCTTAAGAAGGTATTCTGTTCCTTATAATAAATTCAATAATAATTTGAATTTTAAATGTGGTTAAAATCTTTTTTTTCTTTCAGTTGACAGTGATTTTGGTACAATCATCCTTAAGAAATATGTACAACTTCAGGCAGAAAACACTTGAAAAAATAGATAAATCCACCTGTAATGTAGAGGTTGCATTTTTTCCCATCATATTAATGGAAGGAAAGACATATTGAGATATTCCATGTTCACTTTTTATAAAGAACTCATAGATCAGTCCTCCCACATTTTCCTGACTCATCTTTTGAGTCAGAGATTTAGTGCTGTGAAAATTACTACTTTCTTGATCATTCTAGAAATCATAACATAAAAACAGGTGAAAATGTCTATAATTGTAATGGAGACACAATGCCAACATGGAAAATTTGGTGGGAATTGAATACCGAACAACACTATAAGAGAGCAAACTTTAATCTTTTATTTATTCAGATGATTAGATTCACTTGGCAACTCAATTGACCTCTAAGTACTATATGAAAATTCTAATACAAATATGGTGGTATCAGTTGTGTGACCTATGTCAATTCAGGGAAAGATGTATTATTATCAACAGAATTAACCTTTTGGCAAGAAAGTAAAACATTAAGAACATGCAATAAAATAAGAATAAATAGTGAAGGAATGGAAGATTGTATACTTCAGAAGTAAATAGTGAAGGAATGGAAGAGTGTATACTTCAGAAGCAAAAATAATGATGACCAGTTGTAACTAGGAACTTCTCATTACAGTCAGTTTTATGTTGTCCTTTTTGATATTTTCTAATACTCTTAAGATATTCATAGATTCTATGTTTCCTTAACTGTCTTATGTTTATTGCGTGGTTCTTATGATAGCCTCAGAAAGCTTCTCTACGTGTACTAATATCTCCACGAGGCCCTCTACATAGGCTGGTAGTCTGCGATGCTGCACAGAACTTGCCATTCAGAGCATGCTTGTACTTTGCTCAATGTTTTCAGCATCTGAAATGTTTGATAGCAAAGTTTTTGAACTTGCATTTTTCTGGGTGGAATCTAATGAGATGAAGATACTGAAGATGAGCAGCAAGGATGAACAACTTGTTAGCAGCAATGTTTGCTGTTCTGTTTATACAGCATGTTTGTGTTGAGCACAGAATTCCATAACCACGAGCTTTCAGTGGGGTTGAGATGAGCGAACAGTGTGTTACAACTGCCTTCAAATGTATGACAAAGGCAGTGGCACTGCGAAAATCCAAATGAGCAGGGAATTTTACCATATCCTTTTTCCCATTACATCTTTATGTTAACCATTTACTTAAATTGAAGACAATGCCATAGAAGAAAAAATAAATATTGGGCAATGTTTAGTTTTTTCTTTTATTTATTTCCCATTCATTGATATAATGTGGGGATGTCAAGTCAAGTAAAATTATTTTAGGTAGTTCTGCATAACCTTTTCACTCTTCTGGTAAAAATGGAGTGTGCAGGTGAGTACAAGCTAAGGGGAATAAATGGGTATTTTCTGTGATTCTGTACATGAGCTAAGTGCTCTTATACTTGCCATCAAAATGGCATTATCCAGTGTAAGGACGAATGGCAAACTAGGCTAAGGATTTTAACTTGTACTTTTTCCTATAACTTTAAATAGCAAATATTTAAAAATATTTAATTGAAACTGAAACAGTCTAGAAGAGAAAGCAAAATAAATAATATTTTAATTGTATTTTTTCAATTTTTCCCAAGAGACCCTCAATATTTATTTTTCAAATGAGGCTATTGACCATGTATGTCTAAATAATAGCAATACAAACTAAGTTTTCTCAGTGCGTCTACAATAGTGCCAAGCACCTGAGAGGGAGCCAATCTTATAAACCCTTTATTTTATCATTACAATAATTTTGTAATTGAGACAATAATGTCCTTGTTTATCACATAAAGAAAAGTAGGCCTGATGTCACAAAATTGGAAACGCAAAACCAGTATTTAATCTTAAATCTGTTTTGACTCCAGCTCATTTACAGTCAATACATAATGAACCTTAAAATTGAATATCAGCCATGAAATGAAATGGTATTAACAAATACACCATTTCTATTGGCATAAACAGGATATAATGGGCAAATTATATGTGTAAGCATATGTTTTTACATGTACAAAGCCATTCACTTATATTTTGTGATTCCCACTGTAACTGCAGAGGGCAGATCCTGCTCAGCACTTTGAACATGTTCCCTAAATTATTTGCTAATTGTTTGCTTAGCATATCTGTAAATCATAAGGTTAAAATTTTTCCAGATGTAACATAAATACACATTGAAAAATAAATAGAATTTGAAGGTGCTTTACTTTATTTAATTTGTTTTTATACGTGATGGATTTGGCAACTATCCATTGCTGGGACAGAATGTCTGACATACACAAATTAAAGCAAGAAATACTTCACTTGGCTGACAGTTTCAGTTAACGCTCCCATCCTGACTGGCTCCACGGCAGAAATATCATGGCAGGATGGTTTGGAGGAGCAGAAGAAGAACACCAGTGGGAGATGCACAGTCTAAAAATATATCCCCAGCAAACTACCTTCTCCACCTTCTCTACTTATGATCAGAGCTTTGATGTGAGTGCACTAATCCACTGATGAGTACCACAGCCACGTGGTACAACGGGGAGCCTCTTAGGAGGCTCTTATTCCAATAAATTTGACACTTAAACGAGATACACAATACATTTCAGAATATTGTTTCAAATTTGGTACATTGGTTTATGAAACAAAAGGAAAAATTAGGACTTTCTTTAGTCTTGAGGTACTGACAATATCCTTACAACCTTAGGAAGGTTGTCACAGAATTTATTTTTTAGAAGATTCAATTTTTGTTTTATATTATGCCAATAGAGTATGAAGCCAAGTACAAATTTGCCAATCACTTGGAGAATTTAATCCACCACCCAAACTCATATCACAGTGAGAGGATTTGTAATGTTTTTCACTGAAGCACCAATCACCTACAACCTTGTCCTGTAATGACTTTAGTCTTAATTTTATTCTGTGATGTTACAGACAAAGTTTCTTGTTTAATCTATCATTATATTTCACACAATGATCAATGCAGAGCTCGGGATGAAATTAGGTGCTATTCAATATTTATAAATGAAATAAAGTAGCAAGGCATTTAGGAAAGATACCAGTACAGTTCTAAGAGTTGCTAGTAAGAACTTCTTATAAAATGGTAATAATTTTTGAGTGGAAATGAGATATTTCATTGATAATAAAGACTGATAATATTTTGAAAAAAGAGACAGAAGTCAATTATGCTTCTAGGTGGAATTGATAATATATTTTGAAATTTGATGAATTTTAAAGATATTTGAATGCTCATAAAAGTTTCTTGAGGTTTAAAACATCTCAGGCACAGCTCTCCCTTCTCATTCTTTGTCTATATTTTATCTGAAAGTTATTGAATGAGAAAACTTCCTGCCCTTCACTTTGCTGATTATCATTTCTGGGAACATTGACTTTGAACGCAGGACATGCAGAAATGACATCTCACTGCTGGATGTGCTGATTCACTGGCACTAATTTGTCATTTTCAGAAACGTTCACTCTCAGAGATATTTCAGCATGGCAGATTCATGGGTCAAAGTGTAAAAGCAGGTTACCTATGGGTAGAAGCAGATAATGGGCATTTTATTACCCAGACATCTCTCATTTTAAAGCTGCTATTCTCAAGGATTAGACAGATGACCTCCAGTCATGATTTTGATTCCATAAATTGAAATTGGTTGCAATACTATTCATTGCTCACATATGATTATGCATGAAGTTAATGTTACACGATTTTCCAACTGAGGTGATTTCTTAACCTTTTCACTGCCTCACTTCCTGTAATCCACTATTTTCAAGTTTCCAAAGGAATTTGCTAAGTTCCATGTATTCTTAGTACTAATTAATGAGTACATTTAAGAAATTTGTCCACGTTTTTATTGTTTGGAGGGATTGAAAATGCTCAATTTATAACAACATTTTTAGAGTTAGATAGTTCACTGAGTACTGAGGTATACACATAGTCCTAGCCCGGTGAAGGATAATTATAATAACAAAATTACAGCAGTTAGTATAATGAGAAATCCTCTTGAAGTACTCTTTACACATTACTATTGAAATATTAAAATATATTCACTTATTTAATTTATGATATGACTACACAAATAATTGAAATGCAAATAAATTTTATTAAGTACATAAAATGCACAAAAAGATATATAAATTTGTAAATACTAACTACTCCTAGATTGTCTAATCAAAAAGGTCTACCAGGAGCTATTCATTCAATACCAATGCTACTGTTTGATAGGTACATCAGCAGCCTCCAAAATGAACATGAGACTCACTTTTTAAAGAGGTGCAGAAAAGAACCCAGGCTTGTGTGTTTGGAATGTCATCTAAGAAATAATTGTCCGCGTTAACGTAAGAGAGATTTTCTTCTATGTTTTCTTCTATTAGCTTTATGTTTCAGGCTATATTTAAATATCATTCTTGTGTTAAACTCATTGTTGCATAAGTGAGTCCAATTTCATTCCTTTTATATATAAATCTTCAATTTTTGAAACATCACTGATTAGGGACTCTTCTTTTCCCATTGTATTTTCATGGCAACTTTGTTGAATATTATTTGAATGTAAAGTCCCATTTCAGGTTATACATTCAAAGGAATTGAAATAGATACATTGGTAAGATATATGCATTCCTGTGTTTATTTCAATATTATTCATAACAGTCAAGATACTAGAAGTATAGGGGCTGGGGATCTAGCTCAGTGGCTTAAGCGCCTGCCTGGCAAGCATGAGGTCATGAGCTCAATCTCCAGTACAAAAAAAAAAAAAAAAAAAAAAAATAGAAGTAGCTTAAGTATCTGTCAGTGGAAGACTAGATAAAATATAAAATAGTACAATAGTAAAATATACTGCACAGCCTTATAAAGAAAACTGTTATTTAGGAAAACAAATATGAAACTGGAAGATACTATGGTAAGTGTGCAGAAACACAAGTGCTATGTTACATGTGGAATTTAAAAAGAAGCTGGTGTAATAGGAATGGTTAAGTGATTACTAGAGGCTGGTTAGAAAAAGAGATGAGATCAGTTCCCCACCTAGATTAGTTTTGAGCTTATCTTCAGTTTGACATTATGAAACAACATTTATTCGTGTTCATTTAAAATTTGATTTTTTAAATGTGAAAAAATGAGATCAAGTTAATTCTGTGGTCATTCTCATTCTGAAAGTAGATATTTGAAGTCCATCACTCATTCTGAAGCCTCATGCTGAGAATCACTGTCCTTTTCAATGCTTACAATTGGTTTCAGAAAATAACTTGAAATATAGATGTCTCCCTTACTATTTTTGAACTCTACACCTTGCAAAAATGACTGGCTAGTTAATCCTCTTACTTGACTAAATTTTGTGAATTTTTACTTGCTGTTTTTCTTTTTGTTTTTATTTTTTTGTAAATAGCATGTGTTGTTTTAGCTGACCTAACACAAAGTTCTTGTAGAGCCATAAAATGGTATTTTTACCTTGAAACACAATTGTGAACATCATTTTAGAACTTTGGCTCCTTTTTTACCACAAAGTCCGCACTGTAAATAGTCAACCTGTTCACCAAAAGAGATTCTAGGAAATTTTAGTAAATAGTATGTATTATAACAATGGAAGTAAAATTTTTCTTATTCTCCAAAATATTTCAGAATCTCAGACTTGTTCATTTCATTTCCTCAAGGATCTCATTTCATTAATGAATCAGTGATCTTCAAGAATTCTTCATTGGCTTGGGAGTTCATCTTTGTCTAAGCAAGGTATCTTTTGGGCTAGATTATAAAGACTGCAAGATCTCTTGGCTTCCCATGACAATTACTTTCCAGTTGCTTCAGAATTATCGAGAAACAATTGGTGAAATGTACTGAACTAGACTGGAAATAAATTCAGTACTTGCTATAGTATATATATTCTGAACATGACATCCTCCCCCAGAAATGATTGTAAGCACATAGAGCCTCTAATTTTTGTCATTAAGTTTCAAGAGTTATACTAAGTACTACAATGCTTATGTTTTCTTAAGTGAAAATCTGTTATATAATAAATATAACCTTCATTGAATCATGAAAAAAATGTTTTATCTTACTATTTTGGTTTTAAAAATGTCTGTAGATCTGTTGAACATTATATAGTTTTGTGTGAAATCCCAGATAATAACTTCTAAAATACATCATAATTGAAAATAAACCTTTTCTAACAAAACATACCATTGCATTCAAATTCACAAATTAATTTTAAAAAATCAAAAATTATTTCAAGACTTCCATTTGAGAAATGTTGAAAAATTTTATCAGACATATTTCCATTGACACAAATGCTAAACCTTGATAAATATAGCTTTCTAAAATTTCTCTTTTAAATTACTAGAGATCATTTATCAGTAAACAGTAACAGGAAGAATAAAACTCTTGAAAGAAGACAAACATAGTGAGTGAAATTCACCTCTACATTTCTTCTATAGTGATATCATTTATCAATTCTTACTTTCATGTGGGGATTAACCTCAAATCTGACATAGACTGATTATCATTTTAGGTTATAATTTTAGAGCCAATTTAAATTGAAAGTATAAATCCTAGAAAAGAAGTAATTATAAGGAAGGAAGCATTCCCACACCCGTTATATAAAGGATTAAAAATTCTTGGTTAACTCTGGACTTTTAAATATCTGGAATGAGATTCTTAGATGAACACAGGGCTGGAAAATATAAAGCCAAACATAAATTTCAACAACTGGCCAGTAATTGGTAATATGAGTTTGATTTTAGATTATGTCAAGTTAACATAGGTTTGCTAAACAGCTCAGCCTATACACTGAAATTCCACAACAATAATACGGTGTGTTTCAGAACTCTAATGCTCAGGAACAAAAGTTTTTCTTTACTATTAAGGGGAAATATCATGTGACATGATTGAAATGCACCCCAATCCAAGCTTTCTAAAAATATGAATTTGGCCAACCATCTATTCCAAGAAAACTAACATTTATGTATTTTAATTAATAGATTTTCAATATATTTAAATCTGATTTTTAAATTGATAGTGTGCATTTTTCCATGTGATTTTCTGAGAATTATTTTAATCTTTTTCTTCTATTAGAAATACATTATCATTTTGTTATTTATATGAAAATTACTGTTTGTTTTTTAAAGTAGTAATGTCTAGAATGATTTTAATCAATGATTTATATTTTATACCTAATCAACATAAGTCAACAATTTGTTGACCTACTGACTTGATAGTTATTTAGTGTTGATTTTTACTGTGGCCAAATTCTTTCTTCTGCTTTAACACTTTAAAATGTCCTCAGATATACTTTATTATTACAAAAGAAGAAAGTTTTTAAAATATAAATTTAGTATTCAGTATATTTATAATGTAAATTTTTTAAAATTTGGTTTGGGCTTTTCCTATAGGTTCTGATTATATACATTATTTTATTTGACAAATTTTAATTACCATATATTGAATCAATAAATGTTTATTGAGTCAAAAAAACAAAATTGACATCCTTCTGATATATAATCAAATAGCTCAATATGTAGATGTAAGCAATATGCCAAAAATATCTGGTTGATAAAAATATATCCTACAATTATATGAAAAATTATTGGAAAGAATTAGAGATAAAATGACAGATTTAGCAGAAAAATTAAAGTATTTCTTTTAGATATGCTAATGACTCAATATAAAACATTCAGTAGAAGTGCTAAGAACATGGGAAAATTCAGAATATATGCAAGAACATTTTGAAGAATTATGTTGAAATTAAAATTTAACATGTTTAAAGACTTTTTAAGCATGGTAATTTTTTTTAAAATGTTCAAAATAATACATGGAGTAGAGTAATCCAAACTAAATTACACAAAGAAAAAAATAAAAGTAATCAATAAAATAAAAGATTCAGAATCTTCCTGATATTACACAGTGATAAAATATTTATGTTTGCATATATTCTGGAGCTAATATAGAGAAACGGAGTTGTGAAAGGTATGAAGGTAACAAGCAGTAAGAAAAAATTATTTGAAGGAATAGTAGCCAAGATTTTTCTAATCACAAGATAATCACCATAAATTTAAGAAATGTATCAAAAATCAAAAACTAACATTCAAAACAAAATGTGACTAGGCATATAAAGCCAAGTTGCTAAAAAATGAAATTTACAAGTCTCAAAAGCAACTAGAGGGAATAGATATGATGGCTGGCTTCACATCAGACAGAAAGAAGGCAAGAAGTTAATGGAATGGCATTTTGGTATTTTTAGAAGTTTTAAGAGCTAGGTCTGGTAGAGAAGTCTTACAGTTCCAGCACTCTGGATATCTAGGGGAAGAGAACCAAAGTTCAAGCCTAGCCTGGGGAACTTCGGAATAACACGTAAAAAACGTAAAACCAGAGATGTACCTCAGTGTGAAGGCTCTGAGTCCCAACTCCAATCGGCCGTACTCCACACACACATACGGGTGCTTGAAAAAAGATACCGAACACATTTCTAGGATTAGAGAAAACACTATTTAAAAACTCAAGGTAAACTAAAGTTATACTCTGGCAAATAAAAGCTGAAGACACATATTATCAAGAGATTACATTCAAAGAAGTGCAAAAGGTGTTTCTTGACTCTGAAGAGAAATGATGGAAATTCAGATCCAAGAGAAGAGACAAGAAGCACCAAAAATGAAAAGACTGAAACAATTGAACATGGTTATTCTTTTAAAATTATATAAAGTTTCATTCATTGCTTAAAATAAATAAAGTAAAATCTAAATTGTGGCGTTTATAAAATCTATGCAAGTATTAAATTAATTATACTATTTTAAGGTTCTCACACATGATGTCATTAAATATACTAGTTGAAAAATTTGGTACATAAAAAAGTATCATACAAAGACTATAATGGTCATGTAAAAGCTAAAATGTTAGCTAAAATTCCAGTTAACATCATCAAAGGACTCAATCCTTAGGAAAATAGAGAAAAAGCATAAAACAAATACACATAGAGTAAGAAAAGTGGCACGTGACTTAATCCCAACTACTCAGAAGGGTGAGTCAGGAGGATTGCAAGTGTCAGGCCAGGTTGTTTAACTGAGGGAGATAACGTCTTAAAATAGTAACATAATGATAATAATAATAATAATAATAATAATAGAGTAACAAAGACTGGAGATGTAGCTCAATGGCAGATCACTCCTGGGCTTGATCCCTAGGACTGGAAGCAATAAAGACCAGAAACTAATAACAAAGTACTAAATTTAAACTCAGTCATTCAATAATCACCTTAGATGTAATCATACAAAAGTGATTGCAAACTGAAAGAAATACTAATTATACAAATTCTAGTGCAATTAAATATATCAAACAAATATCAGATTTCACTATAAAAATACTACCAGGTATAAATAATATCATTTAGTAATGATAGATCATCAGTTTTGTTTTTTTTTTAAAAGATAAGCCAGGCCTAGTGACTCAAACCGATAATCCCAGTACTTGGGCAGCTGAGGCAAGAGAATCACCATGATTTTGAGACCAGTCTGAAAAATGGACTGTGACGAGATCTTGTCTCAAAAACTGAAGTAAATGAATAAATAAATATTTAGAAATATAAATAACTAAATATAAGTGTAAAACAATAGAGATATAAAAATATTTGAAGCAAAAACTGAGGTGACTAAAGATAGAAACAGAAATCAAAAGCTACAGTTGTGGATATTAACATATTTCTTTCAGTAATTAAGAGAACAATAAGTAATAAAAGTAAAAAACATTTTATAATTCTTCAAAAAAGTGACATGACATATTTAATCATGGTAGGATATTCTACTCAATAACATCAAAATAATCACTCACCAAGATAGATAATATATCATGATATGTATAGTATGCAAAATGCCATATAAAAAATATATATATATATATATTTATAATATATAAAGTATTCTATATAAATAGAATATTTATACAGGATATATAGGTATATAGGAGTATATTTTTATATTTCTCTCTCTCTATATATATATATACAGAAAATTTTCTTTGACTATTATGGAATTAAATTAGAAAGTTGTACAAAAATACTTAGAAAATCTTAACTATCTGGAAAATACAATTTTCTTAAATAGAACATGCAATACAGTGGAAAACATAAATTTGGTTAAACAATATTTCAAAATGAATAAAGAAAAGTCAACATTTGAAAATTTATAAGGTAGAGCAAAAATTTTTCTTAGAGAAAACCATTTATTTTTATTAAGAAAGATTTTAAATGAACTTTGTCATCATTCACCTTAAGAGAAAGAATAAAATGAAGTCAAATCAAAAACAATTAAGTTGAAGAAGGCAAACATAATAAAGATGAAACTAGCATTGAATAAAATATTAAATAGAGGACAACAGAGGAAATCAGTGAGCTGAGTGTCAGTTTTTACTATACTATCAAAATTGTACATCTTACACCACACTGATAGGAAAACAAAGGAGAGATATAATGTCAGCCTCAGGAACAGAGGACGTGATGCTCAGTGAATTAAAAAGAGAAGTTGTGAACAGCACTGTGGTAAAAATTTGACAATAGGTGAAACAGATAAATTTCTTGAAAAACAAAATTACTGAAACTCACATGAGATTTTACACAAAATCCGAATGATCCAAACATTTTCATATGAAAATGTTATATGCATGTATAAACATATGACATTGATCTCCATTAACATACATAATTATTATATTAATTAAAAATAAAAAAGTAAAATTAAATCACCCCAGCTCAGATCACGGGTGATGTTTAGCAAATACTAATTTTAAAATAGTGTTGGTCTTATAAAAACTATTTTGGGAAACCATAAGTGAGATATCATTCTCTAATTTCTTTACAAGAACACTGAAACATTTGAAAGTCAAATCTGGTAGCATAGGGATGAGTCCTGACCTAAAAATTTATGTTGGACTTACCTTGCAAAAAATAAAATATTAGTAAAAATCAGCTATCAGCAACTATCTGAAAAATATGATTGTCTCAAAAGATACTGTCATGGTTTGTGTCGGTGGCCCCCAGGCCTCATTTTTGCATTGTGCATTTGTAATTGGTTCATTGTCTAGTGCTTGGATTGGTGGTGTCAGTGGTACACCCTCCTAGGGGGTGGAGCCAGGATGTGATGTAATGGCAGGAAGAAGGTGTGTCTCTCTTGCTGGTTTTCTGCCTTGCTGTTTGCAGCCACCATCAACTGTGGCCCCCCCAATGCCACCCTGCCTTGGAGCCAACTGAGGATGGACTGAAACCTCCAAAAACTGCAAGAAATAAACCTTTCCTTTCCCAACTTTTGGCATCAGGTATTTTGTCTTAGCCATGAGTGACTAGTAACTAAGACAGATACTAAACAAATATGACAAAATTTAATATCCAATATAATGGCAGCAATAACAATGGAATGATTTTCAGCAAATTAAAGACAGAAGGGATCTTTCTGATCAACTGTAGTGCATAATCTTTCAGCTAACATTGCCCTGAGATCAGAAAGAAGCCAGGTATCTTTGATCTTATTCACTTCTGTTATAATATTGGAAGTTCTAGCCAAGAAAAAAAATAGGGAAAAAAACCCTTAAAAATGCAAAGACATTAGTTACTCTTTTCATTTACATACAGAATCCTAATAAGTATACAAAATATCAACTATCACTGAAATTTGAAAAATTTATTTTAAAAAGTCAGAGTATCCTGATCAAAATAGCAAGATCAACTGCACTTACATATATAGTCAATACACAGTTGGAATTTGAAGAGTATCATCAAAAAATTATAAATTATTTTATAATTGATATAACAAATTATGTGCAGAATCTCTATACTGAGAACTGTTACTTTGTAGGAAAAAATTTGAATAAGTCCTAAATAGATATGTGGTATAACTGAGTAATAAGATTCAGTTGCTAAATTCTTAATATACCCCAAATTGATGCATACATTCAGTGATATGAGTTAAACTGCCATCAGATTTATTTTTGCAGAATTTGACAAATAAAATACAAATTATACAGATTTTGTCTGGGGATATAACTCAGCAGACAGTGCTTGCCTAGAAGGCATGAACTTGAGTTTGATTCCTGGTACAAGACAAATTATACAAGTTTATAGGCGATCTCATAAAATGCTTAACAGGTAAAACAATACATAAAAGAAATATGTTTAGAAGTTATACTGACTCAGATATTAGAATGTAATGTAAAGCTACAGTGATCAGAATAGTGTGGTATTGGCATGAAGATAGAAAATAGACCAAGAGTATAGAATGCAGCATACAAAAATATATTTAAAATATATAATCAATTTTTTTTATTTTAAATTGCTTATTGAAAACTTTTAGAGTTTTTAATATGTACACTATTTTACAATAGTCTTATAGGTGCATATAGTAATATGAATTGAAAATAAACTCACTGCAGATTCATTTTACATTTATCTGAAAGACATAGAACAAAGGTGAAGGAGTACAAGGACCTCATAGCATCTCAATACTCAGAACAGAAACAGGCTCAGCTAGAACTTCATTCAAGTTCCCCCCAGTGACACACACAGCCTACTTGGGGCCTGAAGGAGGGAGACTAAAAATCATGGAAGCCCACTTATTTCTTTGAAATGGAAAAGTAAATAATGGTCCTTAATCTGTTCTGGGTTCAGGTCTGACATTGCCACTTCTTTTTCTTTTATAAAGCACCCAGGTATTCAAAGTAAAAAAAAAAAATTCACTAGAAAATGCAAAAATAACCACACAAAGGAGAAAAAATAACTAGGCTCTTTCCTTATACCATATGCAAAAGTAAATTGAAATGAATTGTGGACCTGAAACTAAAATGTATGACTATAAAGCTATTCTATCTAGAAAATATCTTGCTATGTCTTATGAATAAATATAAATCACACAGAACATTTAAAAACAAAACAAGAAAGAAAATAGTTGAACTGAAACTATATGCTCATTAAATGAACATTATTAAAATAATATATTAATCTGTAAGGCTCTTAGGAAAATATATGTAAGTAGCAAACACACATGCTAAAAATAGATTAATTTTATAAATTCAACAAAAATATCAATATAAAGAACAAAACAAAACTTTCATAAAAAGTGTTCAATGACTAATAATCATAAGAAACTCAAATTTGTCATCAGGAAAATACAAGTGAAAATGACATCAAGATATTTTATATTCAATAAAATGATTAAAAGGAAAGAAACTGGCAAATCTAGGGCTTTACACAGATTAGGAAGAACTCAGTCTCTCAGACATGGTTCATGGTGATATGAAATATCTAGCAGCAATGTATATCACTTGGCATATATTTATAAAACTATACTTACAAGTACTTTATGACCCAGAAATTGCACCCTGGCTTATTTTATCTAAGAGAATTGGAAGTAAAGATTCGCAGCCATTTTATGGGGAATTCCTCAAGATCAGTTCTGCCGGTGCCTCAGAGTTGAAACTGTGGGAAAACCTCTGCCCAGATTGGTATTGGCATAGATCTTACAGTGATATTCTTGTGTGGTCCTTGTCCGCTACTGATGCTGCAGTGGCCAAGTTGTCACTAGCTAACCTTGCTGGAGAGGAATGCGTGCCTGTCCTAACTGCACTATTGCAGCTGCTGCTATTTCTGATGTGGCCTAGTTGGCACGGTCTCTCTTGAGCAAGGTTGAGGAGGTGGATGACCCAGTTTTGTCTATGGTGGATTGTCTCTTCCCTGTCTCTTAGGACAAAGAGAGTGGAGATGCCACTTGTTTTGGTCTAAACATGGTTGTGCTTTGATTGAGATAACAAACTTGTCTAGTATCCATTTTGGAATACGTAACATTAAAAAAAAACAGACCTCGAGGCTGAAAATTCACTGTCATCTACACTTCTCTCAGCATCCCAAGTCCATTATAACTGTTCTCTCAATTATGCATAAGATATTTAGGCTGCATTTGGAGGGATGAGCAGGAAAAAGGTCTTTGCCTCTTGTAAGAACTTGTAATTTAAATAGGATTCAGTTTACATCACACTGTAAAGCAACTTTTGGTTTTCCAGTGTTTTCAAAATGGCTATTGTTCACGTTTATCAAAGATTTAGTTTTGAAAAGTTAGTTCTTTAGAATCTTTGTTCACTAAAATGTTTTAAATGTTTTTAGATTAATATTACTGGATATTTTCTAGCATGATTTTATCCCTTTTTGATAATTGTTTATTTACACCAGTATTTTGAGAGGTTTATTTCATGATTTATTTAAACAAATATTGTAATCATTTTCCTATTAATTAAGTGTCTTCTTACATAAGTGCTACCTGGTACAATACATCCATCTAGGTGATGGCTTATGACTTTGGTAAATATATCAAAGAAAGTCATCCGACTTCATTAGTACATCAGATAAGCTGCCTTTTTCCATTCTAATAGAAATTCTTTTTGTTTTAAAACCAATGATTTAGTCTCCTACATCATGAAATATTATGCAGATTCTGAGTTGACCTAGCTAATAAAAAGTGGAAGTATTTGCCTTGTATATTTGACCAAGTATGGGGACAAAATTTACTGGCAATATGAATGACTTCACTAAGATTGAGCCAAATGTGATTCGACTTTAAACTTTGCCAAAGCTTTAAAGTCAACTTTTATACAATGGAGTTTCTTAAGTAAAAATTACACATAGATGTAAGTGTTAGGTATAAGCAAACTTCAATTGTCATAGAAAAATTAGTGTTGGCAGCATGCC
>PVJX010019201.1:0-35245 GCA_004027295.1 Dolichotis patagonum
TGGCTTTATACTATTGTGTTATGTTTGATATTATTGTAATTGAAACTATGCTCAACTATAGCAGAGTTAGAGATATGGCGTTAGATACTGTTGATGTCCAGTTGACTTAATGTAAAGTACTGTGTTGCCTATGTTGTCCTCTTCTGATCTGCTCTGTACTACCCCCTTTTGTTTTATTCTCTTTTAAATAAAAAAAAATCATAACCAAAATAAATGTTCACCCAGATACATAATAATTAGGATATCAGAAATTCAGCACAAGAACAGAATAATAAAAGCTGTCAGAGAAAAGAAACATCACCTATGAAGAAAAGCCCATCAGAATTATGGCAGACTTCTCAACACAAACCTTCAAGTCAAGAAGAGCTTGGAGTGAAGTATTTCATGTCCTGAAAGAAAAAAGCTTTCAACCCAGATTGATGTATCCCGCAAAACTATCTTTGAAAATAGATGGATAAATAAGATACTTCCATGACAAAGAAAAACTGAAGAAATTCACGGCCACCAAACAAACACTACAGAATACCAAAAGACACTATAGAAAGAGACAAAGATAACTACAATCCCAAGAACAACAACAAAAGGAAACCACTAAGCAGGGCAAACAATTAAACAGAAAAAGTAAAAAACCAACAACAGATGATAACATGACAGTGATAAGTCAGTACTTATCAATTATATCCATCAATCTATATGGTCTCAACTCACCAATAAAAAGAAACACACTGGCAGAGTGGATTAAGAAACAAAATCCAACAATATGCATTGTACAAGAAACACATTTAACTCAAAAGGAAATTCATAGACTAAAAGTCAAAGGATGGAAAACAATACCCCATGCAACAGGAACCCAGAAAAAAGCAGAGGTAGCTATTCTGTTTGCAGACAATGTGAACTTCAAACCAAGAATGATCAGAAGAGATAAAGAAGGTTACCACATATTTGTTAGGGAAAAACTTCAAGAGGAAGAGATTACAATCATAAATATATATGCATCAAATATCAGAGCACCCAACTATGTAAGACGAATTTTAATCAACATGAAAAACCAAATAAACACTAATACAATTATAATAGGGGAACTTAACACTCCATTGTCAGACAGATCAACCAAACAAAAAATCAGCAAAGAAATAACAGAACTAAATCAAACTTGTGAAAAATGGACCTAGTACATGTTTACAGAGTGTTCCACCCAACCACATCAGAATACACGTTCTACTCAGCTGCACATGGGTCATTCTTTAAAACAGACCATATACTAACTCACAGAACATGCTTACGCAAATGCAAGGGAATTGAAATAATTCCATGCATATTATCATAGAGCAATAAAATTGGAAATTAACCACAAAAAAACCCACACGAACACCATAAACACATGGAAACTAAGTAACACTCTCCTAAACAATGAGTGGGTCACAAAAGAAATTTAGAAATAAATTAAACAATATCTACAATGTAATGAAAATGCAAATACAAATTACTGGAATCTATGGGACACAATGAAAGCAGTCCTCAGAGGAAAATTTATAGCACTAAACTCCCACATTAAGAAAATGGAAAGAACACAAATAACCTAATTCTACCTAACTGATACCTGGAACCAAGTATTATCCTAACACCAAAATCAGAGAAAGACCCAATCAAAAAAGAAAATTTCAATCTCCCTAATGAACATACATTCAAAATTCCTCAATAAAATACTGGCAAATAGAATGCAACAAGTCATCGGGAAGAGTATGCACCATGATCAAGTGGGATTCATCACAAGAATGCAGGCATGATTCAACATACACAAATCAATAAATGTAATACACCATACCAACAGAGCCAAAAACATAAATCACATGATCATCTCAATAGATGCAGAAAAAGCTTTTGACAAAATTCAACACTCACTCATGATAAAAAAAAACCCTACAGAAAATTGGAATACCTGGTCTCTATCTCAATTTAATAAAAGCCACATATGATAAACCAACAGCCACCATCTTACTAAATGGACAAAAACTGCAAACTTTCAATCTAAAATCAGGAACAAGAACAGGATGTCCATTATCACCACTCCTATTCAATATAGTTCTGGAAACAACCAGAGCAACTAGACAAGAAAAAGAAATAAAAGGAATAAGGATAGGAAAGGAAGAAGGTAAATTATCATTATTTGCAGATGACAGGATATTCTACACAGAAGACCCCCAAATCTCCATTGGAAGTCTCCTAGACATAATAACCAAATTCAGTAATGTAGCTGGATACAACGTCAACACTCAAAATTCAATAGCATTCCTCTACACAAACAACAAACTCACTGACAGAGAAATAAGGGGAACCACACCCTTTAGCATCCAAAAAAAAAATACTTAGGAATCAATCTAACAAATTAAGTAAACGATCTGTACAGTGAAAACTACATTATGCTGAAAAAGGAAATCGAAGAGGATTTCAGAAAATGGAAAGATATTCTCTGCTCGTAGACAGGAAGAACATTTTGAAAATGGCAATTTTCCCAAAATTGTTGTACAGATTTAATGCAATTCCAATCAAAATACCATTTGCATACCTCATAGATCTAGAGAAATCATCCCTAAAATTCATCTGGAACCAGAAAAGACCCAGAATAGCAAAGGCAATTCTGGGCAACAAATTCTGGACTTCTATCTGGAACTTATAAAGGCAGGAAGCATCAAATCCCTGACTTGAAATTATAGTACAAAGCTACTGTGATAAAATCGGCATGATATTGGAATAAAAACAGATCTGAAGATCAATGGAGTGGATTAGAAGATACAGCTACAACTACAAACACACTCAGCCACCTCATCGCTGACCAAAGGGCCAAACATTTACACTGGAAGAAAGGTAGCCTTTTTATTAAGTGATGCTGGAAAAACTTGCTCTCCATATGCTGAAAACTAAAACTAGATCCATGTCTATCACCAAGCACTAAACTAAAGTCAAAGTGGATCAATGATCTAAATATTAAAACAGAAACACTAAATCTACTGGAAGACAAAGTAGATAGAATTCTTGACAAAGGAGTAGCTAGAGAATTCATGAACAAAAATTACACTGCACAGGAAACACTTCCCAGAATCAACGACGGGGATCTTGTTTTATTAAAGTTTTTACATGTCAAAGGAAATCTCCAACAGAGCAAAAAGAAAATTTACATATTGGGAGAATATCTTAGCCAACTGTCCCTCAGACAAAGGACTTCTATCTGTAACTTATAAAGAATTTGAAAAAAACAGGCCCCCAAAACCCAAGGACCCAGTCCAAAAATGGACAGTTGAGATGAATACACACTTCTCAAATGAAGAAATACAAATGGCTAATAAATATATGAAAAAGTATTCAACATCAAAGGTCATTTGGGAAATGCAAATTAAAACAACACTAAGTTTCCATCTCACCCTAGTAAGAATAGCCAAGATCAAGAAATCAACCAACAACAAATGCTGGAGAGGCTGTGGGGAAAAAGGAACTCTTTTCCACTGTTGGTGGGAACTGTAGACTGGTGCAATCACTGAGGAAATCAGTGTGGAGATTCCTTAAAAATCTAGGATTTGAGATTCCATTTGACCCACCTCTCCTGCTCCTGGGCATTTTCCCAGAAAACATCATACCACAGTGATATATGTGCACCCATGTTTATAGCAGCACAATTTGTAATAGCCAAATCTTGGAAACAACCCAAATGCCCATCAATTAAGGAATGGATAAAAAATGTATTTTTATACAATGGAGTACTACTCAGCTGTAAAGAAAGATCGCATTGAGGCTTTTATACGTAAATGGACATGACTTGAGACCATACTCATAAATGAAATAAATCAAACTGGTATGGTATGGTAACTAAATACCATATTGTCTCCCTAGTGTAAGAAACTGAAAAATTATATATGTTCCAAAATGTACAATAGATATTGTATTAGAGCAAGTAACTATACAAAGAAGAAAAGTAACTGTAATAAGGGAAAAGAGGAAAGAATGAAGAAAAAAATGAAAAAGACATAAATTTGTGTATAAATATATATATATATGATAGCTAAAATGACTATCCTACTAATTGTATTACTTATTACAAAAGATCAGTTAATACTCATATGTTTAGATCAATTTTACTTGTTTATATCTGTTAATGTAAGCAACCCTCTTGAAGGTAACAATATGCAATATTACAACCATTGTCAAATTCCTATCATCTTGTTTTGTAGACTTGTATAGTTATTGTATTTTGTTTCTTGTTGTTGTTTGTCTGTATTGCTTTTTGTTTTTCTTTTCTGTGTCTTTTAAATCTTAAATAAAAAGAAGAAAAAAGAAAAAAAAATGTAACCCTGATAACAAAATCATAGAAGTTCCCAAACAAAAAGCTCTATGGGGCAATGTCTTTTATGAACACAGATGCAAAAATTTTCAGTAAGATACTGATGATGATGTAAATCACCAGGAAAGTTACACATTCTATGATGGATTAACTAATGGTCAACTTGTAACACCCAAGTGAATTAAATCAGCATGGTTCTATGTGTGGAATGCCCACCTAATAATGCTGCCAAAGGCATAAATAGAACTTGAGGTAACATGGTATGCTGTTGATTTTCCAGGAGAAACTTGCCAGCTGTTCTGTCAGAAAAGCTTCGGTACTCACGCTCACTGAGGATGGCTGTGATTCTCTAGGGGTGCTGTGGTCCTTACGTTGAGCAACACTTCCTGGCTCCAGTAATCCCTCAGCCTGGTGGCACAGATTCCACATCCCCAAGTGCACACTTTCTAGATGAAATTAAAGAAGGAATTGAACAGTATCTATAATCCAAAGAATAAACAAATACAACTTACCAAACCTTGTGGAACTCAAAGCAATTCTAAGAGGGAAATTTATAGTAGTGAATAATCACATCAGGAAAACAGAATGAGCACAAATGAACAACATAATGCTGAACCTAAACCATCTAGAAAAAGAGTAAGTGAAGTACAAAGCCCATATAAGGGACAAAATTATAAAAACCAGCCCATAAATTAATGCAATTGCCATTTACAAAAATACAAAGAATTAATCGAACAATTGGTTGATAGAATAAATAAAATTAAGAAAACCTACCAAGCTTATTAAAAAGAAAGAAAAAATTCATTCATGCAATTGAGGGGGGGGATGAAATCACTACAGAGCCTATAGAAATTCACACAATCATCAATTCTTCAAAAATCTTTACTCAACTATAATAGGAAACATAGAAGAAATGAACATATTCCTAGAAATCTATTAATTACCAAAGGTGAATCCAGAAGATATGAAAATTAAGAATAACCCAATATCAGTAACTAAAATTGAAAATGCAGTTTAAAAATTGCCAACAAAACAAGCCCAGGTCCTGATGGATTCACAGGTAAATTCTACAAGAAATTTAGAAAAGGTTCAATGTCAATACTACTCAAACTCTTTTTTTTTTACTACTCAAACGCTTAAGTGACATCAAAAGGAAAGCAATTCTTCCTAACCCATTGTGAGAAGCAAGTATTAAGCTAATATCAAAAACAGACAAAGATCCAGCTAAAAAAAAAAACTTCAGGCCAATCTCCTTAATGAACATAGATGCAAACAACCTAAAGAAAATACTGGCAAAGAGAATGCAGCAAATCAATGATAAGATTATACACTATGACAAAGTAGCATTCATCCGAGGAATGCAGGGATGATTTGCCATACAAAAAAAATCAATAAATGTAATGCACCATATCCTCAGAGTCAAAGGAAAAAAACATGATTATTGCAATAGATGCAGAAAGTTTTGATAAAATCCAACACTCATTCATGATTTTTAAAAAATCCTACAGAAAAACTGGAATAGATGATCTTCAATTTGATAAAAGCCATCTATGACAAAGCAAAAGCCAACATTGTGCTAATTTGACAGAAACTGAAAACTTTCAATCTAAAATTAGGAACAAGACAACAATGTCCACTATTGCCACTCCTATTCAGTACAGTTCTAGAAACACTGGCAAGAGTAATTAGACAACAGAGAAAAATAAAAAGAAAAATGATTTAGAGAGAAAGAAGTTAAATAATCATTATTTGAAGATGACATGATACTCTACAAACAGGACTTCAAAAACTCCAAAATATTTTATAACCAAATTCAGCAGTGTAGCTGGATACAAAGTCAACACTCAAAAATCAATAGCATTCTTGTACACAAACAACAGTTTGAGAAAGAAATAAGGGAAATCACACCCTTCATAATAACATCCAAAAAATGAAAAGTAAAAAATTTATACATTGAAAATTACAATACTTTGAAAAATGAAATTGAAGAGGAATTCAGAAAATGATAAAATATTCCTTACTCATGGATAGGAAGAACCAACATTGTGAAATGGTCATCCTCCCAAAATTGTTGTGCAGATTTAACACAATCATGATCAAAATATCACTAACATACCTCACAGGTCAAGAGAAAACATGCATAAAATCCATTTTGAAACAGAAGAGACCTAGAATAGCAAAGGCAGTCCTGGGCAACAAAAGCAAGGCAGGAGGCATCACAATCCCCAACTCAAAATAATACTACAAAGTTGTTATAATAAAATCAGCATGGGACTGGTAAAAAAAGGGGGGGCACCTGATGACCAGTGGGATAGAACAGAAGACATACACAGACATGACTACAAACACACTCAGGCACCTTATTTTTGACAAAGGGGCCAAACATGTTCACTGGAAAAAAGATAGCCTCTTATTTTATAAGTAGAGCTGGAAATTTTTGCTTTCTACATGATGAAGACAAACTAGATGTATGCCTATCATCATGCACTAAAGTCAAAATGGATCAAAGATCTAGATATTAAAACAGAAACACTAAGCCTCCTAGAAGACAAATTAGGTAGAAATCTCAAGGACACAGGAGCAAGAAAAGAGTTTATGAACAAAAACCAAACTGCATGGGAAGTACTTCAAAGAATCAACTGGGATCTTGTCTTATTAAAAAGTTTTTGCACTTCAAAAGAAACCACCAACAGAGTGAAAATAAAACCCACAGTTTAGGAAACGATTTTTGTCAACTGTCCCTTAGACAAAGGATTTTTATTTAGAACATACAAATAATTGAAAAAAATCAGGCCCCCAAACTTAAAAGACCCAATCCAAAAATAAGCATCTGAGATGAATAGAAAATTCTCAGATGAAGAAATACAAATGGCAAATATATGAAAAAAAATTCACCATTGGTCATTTGAGAAGTGCAAATTAAAACAACACTGAGATATCATCTCACCTCAGAAAGAATGGCTAACATCAAGAAATTAACCAATAACAAATGCTGGTAGGGCTGTGAGGAAAAAGGAACCCTTCTCCATTGTTGGTGTGTGTGCAGACTGTATAACTGCAGTGGAAATCAGCATGGAGATTCCTCAAAAAACTAGGATTAAAGGTTCCATTCAACCCAGCTATTCCCCTTCTGGGTATTTTTCCTTAAGAATGGAAAATACCATACCACAGTGATATAAGTGAACTCATGTTTACAACTGCACAATTTGTAACAGCCAGATCCTGGATACAAACAAATGCCCGTAAACTGAGGAATGGATAAAAAAGATGTGTATTTTTATACAATGGAATGCTACTCAGTCATTAAGAACAGTACACTCGTGACTTTTACAGGCAGAAACCATACTCATAAGTGAAATTAATCAGACTTGTATGTGTAAACACTGTATTGTCTCACTAGTATAAGAAACAGAGTCAATAAGATCCAAAAGTTACAACAGATACACCTTAAAAGGAAAGACATTGCTCAAAGAGAAATTATATTTTTTGATCAGTCTTGCATGCCTGTACCTGGTAACCTGAGCAACCATTTTGAAGACAACTATATGCAATACAACAATCATTGTTAAATTCTCATCACCTTGTTTTGAAATCCTATATTGCTAATGTTTTTTTATTGTTGTCATTTTGCTTTTGTTGTTGATTGTTTGCTTTTTGCTTTTTGTTTTTTCTCTTTAAAAGAAAAAAAGGTAAGGGGAAAGATAGCGTGATGAATAAGGTCAAATATACTAGGAACAAGACTGTAAAGAATGATCACCCAAATACTGGGAAACTAGAGGAACAGGAAAGAAAGAAGAGTAAGCAAACGAGTATTGAAGTTAATCAGAAATAGACAATATTTACTCATGTGACAATATCACAAAATCAGGTGAGATCAATGAGTAAAGGGAAAGATAAGTGAAAACAAAAAGGTAAGAAATCTAAGTCATGAAAAAAAAAAGAATGCAAAAAACCCCCAAAAAAGCCACCACAACAAAACAAACAAAAAAACCCCAACCAGACAGAAAAAGGAAGAGCAATCAAATAGAGAAAAATAGAAGCAGTAAAATTCTTCTGTTGTCTGCAGTTCTGATTTAGCTCCAAATTGGATCCTAGAAAGTGTTGTGCATTCCAGACAAGTTTGCAGTGTTACTTGTGCTGAGTACACTGCAAGTTTGCAGTGTTACTTGGTGCTAAGTACCAAGGGCTGATCTTGGTTTCTGGATGTGGATCCTGGGTCTGGTCTCCTTTTGCTGGAGTTTTCTGGAGTCCTTTGATTAAAAAAAAATGGTGGTTCCAACCACCTGCTCCTATTTTGTGTGTCTATGTGCTGAAGCCTCACACTAGTCCACCTAACTTCCCAACTGCTGGCTCATACACAGTCTCACTGCTGCTTCAAACTTTTCCATTACTCTGGTCCCATCCACCCACTGTGTATGTCCCTGCCAGGACCTGCAGGGTCACTGGTCCTACTTGGGCAGGAATAGTGACCCAGTGCCTCCCCACCACTGAGGCCTTTCTGAGTCCCAAAGTAATCTTTATTGGAGGACAAAATAATGATGTAATTTTTGGCATGTTTGGTAATGGGCAACATTTCCCTTCAAGTAAGTTGACTAGAAAAAACAAAAATTTTAAAATTATACCTAATCTGACTTTCTCTAAACCTTATAGTATTCTGGTTAGTGCAAAAAAGTAAGTCAATATTTAAAAACTACTCCTTTATCCATTCCTTGGTTGATGGGCATTTGAGTTACTTCCATGATTTAGCTATTACCAACTGTGCTGTTATAAACATGGGTGCATATGTATCACTGTGGTATGAGGTTTTTAAGTCTTCCAGGAACCTGATGTGAGAAACTGAAGGAGTAAATAAGGATCAAACTGTACAATAGATACTGTGAAATGGGAAGAAATTGTTAAAAAGAACTAGGGTAAGGGAAGAGGGGAAAGGAAGGAAAAAGGGAAAAAAAGATTTTTTTAAAAAAAGGATAAAATGGAAACCAAACTGTAAACAGTGCAGTAAAGATGGGCTGAAGTGAGCATCGGGGACTGGGAAAAAGTCAAAATATTTCATGTACAGGTGCAAATTCTCTATGATGTATATGATCATTATGTATATATAAAATATAACAGTAAACTTAGTTATAAAAAGTAAAGTAAAATAACCTCTACTGAGATTTAAAGCCATTTTACTTTACAGTTTAAAAGGAACCATTTGTGCTCTTATTTCAGTCTTTTTTGGGGTAGAAACACTCATTCCTGAGACACAAAACTCCCAATATTCCCTCAGATCTTTTTGCATGACATTAATAAAGACAAGTTAGAATTCTTTTTCTGCCTTTTATGATCTGAGTAACAGTGTTTGTTCTCCTGGTTTCTTTTTTTTAAGAGAATAAAACAAAAGAGGACATAACAAAGCAGATAAGAACAGAACAATGTAAGCAACACAGCACTTTACAACTAGACAACCAGATATTAACAGTAGCTACCATAATGTCTCTTTCTTTGAAATAGTTGAGCATAGGTTCACACACAATAATATCAAACATAACAAAATAGTATAAAACCATTCAAGAGAATGAAAGAATTACAGGGCATTCTGAACCAAATAACAGAAAATGAACAATGGCTACTATCTCATTTTCCATAAAAAATTTGTTTATACTATCACATATATTAAAATCCAATAAGACACAACATGATAGAACCAATGGTAATAGAAGAACAAAAGCATGGTAGGACTTCAAAGCAAGATGATATTAAATCAGCAATGGCTGCCATAATGTCTTGTTTTCTTCAAAAGAGCTGTTCATACCATCACACATAATAAAATCAATCAAAACAGAATAAAACCATTCCAACTGATGAATGAAAATATTATAAGGCTTCAAAGCAATGTAATGGAGAATCATGATTACCCTAAAATCTTATGTACTCTTAACATTTCTTACACTAGGGAGACTATATGGTATTTATACATGTGATTTTGATTTATTTAGCTTATGAATATAGTCTTGTTCTCCTGGTTTCTGCTCTTCTTGGCATGTCAGACTGATGCTTCACCTGGTTTAATTCATGAGCTGCTTCCACACCAACTCCTTAGCCATACTGAACTCTCTTAGTGCTTTGAAGTTTTCCTCGATTACGTTTCAATCCTAGTTCATGTGGACTACTGCACTGTATCAATACAGAATCAATTCATCTTCAGCTTAGTAATTCTTCTGTTGTAGTTCTCAATTACTTGCCATTTCTGAGAATATTTTCCAATACCTGAGTAATTTGGGAGAATGGATGAATCTAAAACCTTTTCTCCTGTTCATTTGCACTTTCAAAGGTTGTAAGAAGAAGAAATCAAGTAATCTCCTGCCAGAGATCCTGATAGTATTGAGTGGGTAATAAAACTGCTTTCCATTTTAATGATACACATATATCAACAAAACTTTTTTAATCTAATGCCTAAAGAAATCATATTGAGAAATTATTTAAAATGTTCTACACTGTCCCTTCTCCCATTGATCCCACTAACTCTTCAGTCAAAATGAACAAGCCCATTGGCGTCCTTTTTCACTGTGGTTATTCTTTACATAAAACTGTATGACACAACTTTTCAAGCCTTGGCCTTGGAACACAAGGATTTCAAAACTTCCTCTTACATTCAACACTATTAATTGTAAAACTACTTCCATTTATATCCCTTCTCTGACAGTCTAATGCCTCCACCCCATACGGTAATTGTTATAGACGGTAATTATTACAGACCAAGCAACGTAGAAGTCAAAACTCAAAAAGGTAAATTAGACACACACGTAAATATTTTCAGAAAGAGTGCTCATACTAGTCAAGGCAGGCTTATGGTACAGATTGTGACAAGGGTAACATGGATGTAGCTATGGTCTAGATATAGTTAAACTATGTCCCTTTGAATAGTCACATGTTTACAGGCTTAATCCTGGGAAGGGGTGATATTACAAGGTCATGGATACTTTGATAGGTTTCATTTTAAATGTTTCATTTTATTTCATTTTAAATGTTAATTTATTTTCCTTTTTTCCCTCTTAGTTTTACTTCCTTTTTATCTTTTTTCTTTTTTCCTCTCATTTTATTTTAGCATGCTTGTTATGCTGACTTCCATTATGTTGATGTCTCAGTCTATCCTCTCAGACCTCTTATTTATGTTAGCAATACAATTACATTCACATTAAGGCATTATTACACATATGTAACATACCTCCATCCCTTTACACTGACTCCTCCCCAACTCTCATCTGATCCTCTTTCCAATCTTTAAAAATCCATCTTGTTTTCTAACATCTTCTCTTACTCATTTATTTATTTGTATATTAGTTTTTTCATATGCACATGAGAAATCATGTGGTATTTAAATTTCTATCTGTGATTTATTTTGCTCTGAATTATGGTCTAAGTTCCATTAATTTTCCTGCAAATGACATAATTTCATTTTTATTTTTATCATCTTTAAGCTCAGTGATTATTTTGATAATTGATTTATTCAGCTAATTATCTCTTTTCTTTGATCTCAACCTTTTTTTTTAGTATTTCATCTCTAATTGTATACACTTAAGTGTCTGGGCTGTTAGCATTTAGAGAGTAAAGAATTTTTGGAAGTATCTTGTTTCCTTATTTCTTGTGTTTATGTACTGAAAGTTGTAGATTAATTAGGATACAATTTTCTGCCACTATAATGGAGATCACATCAGTAAATGGATTTCTCGTTGTGATGAGCCTTTAGCTTTGTGTATAATTCAGTGTGCAGGTACCTACTCGACTTATTCAAAGTATGTACTAGGATCAATCCCTACCATTGTATTGTAAGAAGAGAACAGCTACTTTCTAAACATTAATAACATCTAAAGAATCAATCATTTATCAATACATATTTTAAAACTTTTTTTTTTATACTGGTGATCAAACTCGCGACCTAGAGATTGCCAGGCAGGCGCTTATGCTGCTGAGCCAAATCCCTGGCTTAAAACTTATTTTTAAAAGGATTATCTCTTTTAATACTCAAGATGACAAAAGAATAGTAATGTTGGAGAACAGAATGAAAAAAAATGAAAAACATTAAAAATTCTGTAGAAATTAAAAAAATAGTGAACTCTAAATACAGTTGCAAACACACATCCATCTCATATACATGCTCTAAAAGATAACAGAAGGAAAAATACATTTTAAGGGCTGGGGATGTAGCTTAGTCAGAGTACTTGCCTAGTATGCCCAGATGGGGAGGGAATTTAAGTGATCAGCAAGAGATGATATAGGGAAACTGAGTTCAATTAATGACCTAACAGAAATACTAATTGCCATACTGCCCAAAGCCATCTTTTTTATTGGAAACTCTAATGTGATATAGGAAAATACTATAGAAGTTAAATCAGTAATTACCACTCATATATTCTTGTAAGTGCATATACTTTCTAAAGTTCTTTCCTCCTTCAAAAAGAAACACCAAGATAAAAGAATAAAAAACCCAGGCAAATATTCCTCCTTGTGATTGAATTAATACTGAAGTGTAAAACTGGGCCAAATTACACCTCTGCCTCTGTTCAAATAGAAGTGGCCCTATGTCTAGCTTGCAGGTGGGTTGATCTCTACTGTTGTGGCTGAGAACTTGGGTATGTTATGACTGTCAACAACCTACTTAAACTCCTTTGTGTCTGGGAGGAGGCTTGAGGATTCAAACAGTCCTCAGAGTTTGCCACTGATACCCCCAGTTGGCAGGTCTGGTGGCCAATATTCTACTATGTTTCCTTGGAGACATGGCCAGCTCATGACATTACTCTCTTTACTTAAGTACAGAAGATTCCTTATCTTTGTCTCACCATCTCCACAACTCCCAACTCCCTTTGTTCAGCTTGCCCTGACCTCCATGATTTCTGTGGCATGTGTTATTAGGGAAAAGGTTTTCTCAGGTAATACACATTGCTTCTCTCCACTCCTGGTACCCACATCCCCAAATGCCTCAACCACTGAGTTCAATTGTGGTACTTCATTACTCCTATACTCTGTGCCATCGAGGTAGCAGCCAAAGCCAAAATTGTCCATCTATTCCTTGCCATTTTTATTTCTCATTCACTCCCCTGCAACTCTGTGAACACAGCCTGTGCCACAGAAAGTAGTTATGTATTTTTATCTCAAACTGTGCTGTCCTCGTGGCACTGGCAGTGGTGTCTGCGGTGAGTGCCCAACCCTCTGCTTTGTTCCTCTGTAAATGTTTGTGCCTCTCACAGAACAGTTTCCTCTCTGGGTCTGAACTGTGAGCCACTTCAGTGAATTGAGAAGCTGTTTTCTACTGCTACCACAGATTTTGGGCTGTGTCTTGGGGGGGGGGATCACAGAAAATGCGGCCTGAGTTGACTGCCCATCAGCTTTCTTGAGGGAGCAATTCACAGACTGTGTTTGTCTCTGGATCTTAAATGAGAACTCTGTGAACAAACAAAACATTTTCTGGTCATTATCACCACCTGAAAGCAATGTCCTGGAAAAAAGGCTCCAGACCCTTGCTGTACTACAGTTACTAGCATCTCTGGACCTGCACTGAAAACAGTGCCTGGGTTGGGAGACGGCTTGGCTTCTTCTTGCAGTTTTTCCTGTTTCTGGATTTCTACTGTTTTCTATCCCATCCAGGTTATATTCTAACTGCTGATGTCTCGAACACCCCATGTAATTGCAGAGTGACCTTGGTGTGTCTCTTGGAACGCTCTATGCTCCTTCCTCTATGCTGCCATGATAAAAACAAAGGCAAAATAAAAACACTCAATTGATTTTCACCTATTAAAACAGTCACTATAGTCCCAAATAGTCAAAATAGTCATACAGGCTTAAAATACATTATAATATTAAAGCGAATATACAATTAGTAAAAGAACTAAAAATTTTACGTGTTTGGTATTTTTCCTTAATATTGTGTTTTGTTTTTCAAACAGATCTGCCATTTAAAGGTTAAGCTTTATTTGTACTTAGATAAAAACATATGATGCAAACCTATTACCAAATAAAATATGAATGTTGAGAAGGGATCAGTATTCGTAACTTTGTAGTAAATCAAGTGGAATGACCCATTTCTTTAACTAATAAAATGTTATTTTATTTTCTAGATGTCTGTTTTTATAAGGGTGAGAGCTGAAACAAAATGGATTGAGCACTTGACTATGAACATTAGAGAATATTCAGCAGCCACTTGTAGCACAGTATGTTGAAATATTGATCTGCCACATTCATTGCAAAGCATGAAGTACATGAAAGTACTATTTATATGTACCTTTAGTTATAATCATTTTCCAAAATCATATTACAAAAATTTATAGTATAATTTGTGAAAGGCATTCTTTGTGAAAAACTATACTGTCTGCATCAGACCAATACATTTCCCCGTTACATTCTAAAATTCCTTTTTTTGAAATCCAATTTTTTTCTTCTTTTCCCTTTGTAACCAAATCCTTTTTCTGGCTTTGGAGTTCTGTTTACCCTATGCTTATATACTGCAACAAATTTTTGCCTAGCTCAATTTTCACTTTCTCCCACAAAATTAAATAAAAACAAAATAAAGAAAAGGAGGAAGGAAGGAAGGAGGGAGGAGGGAGGGAGGGAAGGGTCTTTTACTACTACTACTGTTGAGAAACAAGTAATGGATGGGAGAAAAATTAAAATTAGATATGTAAATGTTATAAAACTGTAAAATCTTATTTTAAATACTTCTTACTCATTTAAAAATTTGTATTGTTAATATTTCTCATCTTCCTTGAGGTTTCTATCCCTCTATTCACTGATGAAATCCTGGAATGGTCAGTAAAACATTTAACAACCTAATATGGATTATTTTATAGACATCAGCCAATGAGAAGAAATTCTAGCACACTGGTTTGTGTATTGATACAAGTGATCCATAAGAAGCTACAAAGTCATTATAAAGTTGTTCCCCCTCTGAAATGGACAACCTACACACTGAAGAATGGTTTCTTTTATGAGGAAAAGATCATCTACAATTTTCTCATGCTACAACAGGTTCCATCTGTCCTCACAATAAGCGTTAATAAGTATTTGTATTTCTTTTCAGCCTGCACAATCTATTTTTTATAGTTTTTTAATCCATGAATCTCTACAGCAGTTTTTTTTTGCCTGTATGACAAGAATTTTAAAAGAGGAAATGTCAAGATCCCAAAGATCCATTTTATTATGCAAAACTGTAGCTTCCTAAGCCCCATGAGGGTCAGCGTAAGATAAGTATGTTCTTTATAATCTTCCTGAAATAAAGGTGTAAATTTTGTTGCTAGCCAGAAATTTTGACGATAATACTTTACAAATATCAGAAAAGAATACTTTTGGTTTGAAGAAATATTTGATTTATAAAAAAAATCTATAAATTTTAGAAAATCCCCACCATTTTTTCAGATGATTAAATTCTTTCAAATTTAGAAGATTCATTTGCTGAACTCATCAAGATTAAAGCAAACTGTAAATAGTGTGAACTCTGAGATTACCAGTCAACTAACTCAGTAATACTTGCTGTTTTTGAATGCATGCGATAGAATCACAATTCAAATAACCTAAAAGGTAAAATAAAAAGAAAGTGTATGTTTCTTAATAGCTGGGTAGAATACTGGAGACACAAATAACACACAGAAGAAATAAACATATATTAGTATTTATACCAATAGGGACTCCTAAAATTGGATGGCCCCAAAAGTCACAGTTTCATGGTCAGAGAATAAAGGAATAAAACGTAGAATTACCTACGAGCTTATGCATTAGTTAGGAAGGCATTACACTGTGATTGAGTTGACAAAACATTGTATCTGAATTCTAACTGTTCTTCCAGATACTACAATAGTTTCTTTTTTTTAGTTTGTCATCACATACATAAACAATTCTTACCAACCTAAAATGCATGAGAATATTCATAGCAGGTGTCAGTGTAAGATGGAGGAACTACCGAAGAGGCAAATAAAGGACCTTGCTTAAGAATTCCTGTTTCACAGTTGTCATTCAAACATCGCAAGAAAAAATTCTTATTACGGGTGACTAATGCTTTACACATTGCAAGTGTTCTTCTTGCTCTACATGACATACAGAGATGCTATTTGCTTGGATCTCAGAAGAGGGTTCTCATATTGAATACTCTCATCCTCCAAAATTATAAAATTTCATTTGTTTTTCCTATTCTCCCATCCTACTACATTAAACCTGGCACACCTGTGTCTCAGGGAAATCTCCGTTCTCTGCTCATTATAATTTTTAAGCTTCATTGGTGCCTATCACGGCAAATGTGTACAACCATCTGGTTTTAGGGATCTGAGGGACTTTCAAGCTATCAAAGACGCTAACACAAAACCTTTTCAAATTCTTTGAAATCTATTCTCTTGTCCTATTTTCTTTGTTTGTGGTGATTCTTTGCTTCTTTCACTGTTCCACCAATGAAGGCAGCTGTGTGCTACCACATTATAAGGGATGTTTCTGAATGAATTTAACATTACTAGGGTAACTTTGCAACACTAGATCTCTGATGGATTTTAAATAAGCATGGTTTGAGAAATTCATCTAGGTCTCATTGCTGGAATAACCCTCAGCCATGGACTTCATGATTATCGGAACAATTCTGTGTTCTGATTTTTTTTTCTACCTATAACTGAGATTGCTGTTGTGTATAACGTTGGTGTGAACAACCTTCATGTAACTTTTCTTGTGGTTCATATATCTCTGTTGTGTTTATTCCAAGATAATTACTTAGCTTTAGCTTTAAAAGATGTTAACAGTCTTGTCAAATACTCATACCACTGAATATTCTCCAGCAGAGTATAAGTGTTATGGTTTATATCTACATGTTCACCAAAACATAATGTGCTCATAGGTGGGGCTTTCAGGAGGTGACTGGAAATTGCGGGTGTGATACTCATTAGTGGATGAGCCCACTGCTGAGTTTATAGATAAATGTGATGTTAGAAGCTGAAGCCTAGCCATAGGAGGTGGATAACTGGGGCAGTGGCCTGTGGTTCTCTCTCCTCTTCCCTTGACCTATCTGCCTCCTATTGCTATGCTTTGAGCTATTTCTCTGCTGCCATGCTGACCTTCCTTGGAACCAGACCACTATGGACTAAAATGACTACCAACTGTGAAGCAAAATAAATCTTTCCTCCTTTAAACTGTGCCTGTAAGCTACTACGTCTCAACAACAAGAAAGTAAGACAGTGAGAGTTCCAGAACAACACTACTCTATGGCCTTTTTTCCTAATTAAATGTTAGTGTATTTGTACCAGGACCGATATGGTTTAATTTGCAATATTTTGATGATGAAAAAAGCCTTGCATTTTCTTTACCAATGTGGATATCTTTTTATCAAATGCCTTCTAAAATTAAGTGCCTATTTTTCTACCAAGATGTGGTATTTTTCTTACTGATTTGAAAGTCTTTACAAAGTCTGTGCACCCTTTGTCAAAGGTATGATTCCTTGGGGAGGGGCTCTGGCAGGAAGTTTGTGGTTGATCACATCAGGACTAAAATCCTTGAAGAATGCAGAAAGGAGTGAAGAGACAAAAGATGTGCTATGATAAAGCTGTAATAAAGGCTCCTGGTGATCCTTCAGGACCACTGAATCTTGAATCACTCTACAAAACACTGCTAAATCAAGGGTTTTTGCCATTGAGACACATCATTAGATGAATACTGCCTCTACAAACAGGTCTGAACTGCAAGCTGACTGTTGCCTTTCATGGAGAACAAATGCTGGTAGGGGAAATTCAACTGGACAGTGTCAGCTACAAATGTTCCCAGCAACTCTCGAAGAACCAAGTGCTGGGAGCTAAAATATTTAAGAATATATTACATTAGACATAGGTGTTCCATATCCATATTTACTTATGCAATATGGCTTTACTATCTTTTATATTTTCTTTCAATAAACATAAACAAAGTGACAAATCTTATCAATCTTTATGTTTATAGTAAAGTTGTTTTGGGAGTGTGTTATCTTATATAGGGATATAGTTTGAAGAGTATTTCCTATAATTTACAGTAGAAGCTGTTTACATGTATATCTATAACTCATTTGAAGTTTATTTTAGTGAGTGGCATACATTATATGTCATGATTCACTTGTTTACATATAACTTATCAACTGATAACCACTTATTTAAAATTTTTCACACACTCTGTTTTAGTCACAAATAAATATTGATAGGCATTTCTGACTTTCTATTTTTTGTTTTCTTTTTCAGGCATATATGCTATATTTCCTATAGCATAGAATTACATAATATCTGGAGTGTCTAAAAGGATGATAATCTAATTGAATGTGTGAATTTGTTTGTATCCCAGTCCATATAATAAAATTATAAAAATCACACTGGGAACAATTCTATTTGACTATAAATTATATGACTTTTTAAAACAGCACCAAAACATCTGGTAATTAAATCTTATGTAATTTACCTTTGATGCGTTCAGTACATACATGCTGATGCTGAAATGTGTATGGGTGAAGTTTCATAAGATTTGCATTTTATGTTCAAATTTTAAGCAAAAAAGGAATATATGCATATTAACAGATAAAAACTAAAAAAAGCAACATTACCAATTACCAAAATAAGACAGCAAGTATATGTAGTATTTTTCTACTCAGAATATTCTTTTTACTTAACTTTTATAAATTAAAATATGCAACTGAAAAAAATTTCAGTGCTCTTATAAGATTTATGGTGACATGACTGATAATGTTACAAATAACTAACCGAATCAAAGATGTGGGCTGGGGATTTAGCTCAGCCACATAAGTGCCTGCCTGACAAGTGCAAGGTCGTGAGATCAATCCCTGGTACCAAAAAAAAAAAACATAATATAAATCAAAGATGTGATTCTGCTAATATTCACCCAAGATTGACATATTTTATAAACCATTTGGGCATAATGTTTTAAGAATCATTAATATTATCAGCTAAATGATGGAGTATTAAACATTATCCATGTTTCTAATATTTTGTAACATTTATGAAGTTAAAATTAAGTTTTTGCACTGTAATAAGGAAATGCTCAACAAAATGAAATGACTACTACAAAGTGACCTACACACAGAATAAATGAAAAACTAAAAAATAATTAGACATCCAGAAAAAAAAAAGACCAAATCAAGAAATGGATACTTGAAATGAACAGACTTCTCTCAAGGTGAACAAATGACAAATAACTCCATGAAAAAAATGTTCACAACCTTATTCATTAGGAAAAGGCAAATTATAACTACTGAGATTCCATTTTATTTTAGTCAGAATGGTTATCACCAAAAACTCAAAAGCAACAGATGCTACTTATTTCTAGAAATAAATCACCTATAAAATATTACCCAAGGAGGTGATACTTTAGGACTTATTCATAATAAAGCTCAGAGTTTGGACCTGTAGAGCCCTTGGAGACACTGCTGGTCAGGATTCACAGAGGGTTTTATTCAGGGTGACAAATGCAATGCTGATATCCAATGTCAGCATTAGTCCTATATTGTCCAGCAATTTCAGCTAGTACATGAATACTGTCATAGATACTGATTGGGGAAATAAAGATTAAGGTCATGTAATTGCTAGAAAAATAGAAATTTATTAATACTTTCTATAGGATGAGCCATGAATCTTTTTGTTTTAGATCAAATGTAAGAAAGAAGTACAGTTTGGACAATTCTGAACCAACTGCTGCACTCCAACTTACAATAATAGGGACAGTACACATACAACAGTAAAGCATTACAAATAGGTTTTGCAATGTCTCCAGAAAGTGTATGTCTCTCTAGCTGTTAATTTGAAGATGTAACAAATGGGTGTATTGTTTTAGAAGTTTTTCCTACAGTCATTGTATTATATATTTGCATTCATTTTTATCCAATCCGAGACACATACAAAGACTACTTTCAAATGCTTAGAGTATCTTTATCTGAATAAAATGAATGGAAATACAACAAAACTCAAAAGAAAAATTCTTCTACTCTTAAGGCTGGAATAACATAACAGTTAAATTTTAATACTCAAAATATTAATAGCACAACAATAACTCAGAAACTTAGACTATAAGACTATTCCATGAGAGCAAAAACTTTTCTGCTACCAAGAAGACTTCTGGAAGGTAGCAAAAATGTCCTGGGTACAACAGACAGTCACCTAATTCTGAAGGTTTCTTTCCTTGTTTTGAAGCTGGTGGAGTGGTACAAGCCTGTAATCTCAGCACTTGGGAGTCTGAAGCAAGAGGAATTGGTTCGAGTTCCAGGGCAGTCTCAGCTACATACTGATTTTTTTGGTGGGGGGTGTTGGGGGAGTGCCAGAAATCAATGTCAGGATCTCATGCTTGCCAGGCAGGCACTGTGCTGATGAGCTATATCCCTGAACTTACATTCTGATTTCAAGGCTGGCTTCAACTACATAGCAAGACCCTGTTTCAAAAAACAAATAAATGAAAAAATTGACCGATTACCTAATCTAAGAGAAATAATATATGCAAATAAAGACTCCAGCCTTGAGTGGATTATTGACCAAAGTAAACAATTTAAAAATTTATAACAGACGATAAAGACAACATTTACATTTATTTACATCATTATCCAAAGTCAACATGAGAAATACTACAAAACAAATATTGTAAAATAAGAATAAATGCCCCAAAACAGTCAAAAGAAAAAAACAAATCCAATCTTAGAGAATAGATTTAAACAGAGTATTGCAGGATTATCTCAGGACCTGTAGCTCCTCAAACCAAACAAAAACAAATTTTTTCTTCTACAAGGAAAGGTAACCAAAACTAGTAGCTTTTTGTTTGGTTGGTATTTTGGTTTTTAAGTTGGACAAGCAAAGCTTTAGCAGACAGCATGATTACTGCTCCAGCAGGATATGTGTAGTGCTGGAGTCAACTCATTCTGGGGAAAGTCCCTGCTCAAGACTTGGGGGATGTTAAAGTTTAGCGACAGCATGAGGGGAGGAAAAAAGCTTGACTAAAGTTTGGCTATATGCAAGACAGAAGATAAGAAATGGACTCGTATGGACACTTGGTCAGATGAGCACAGTAAGTTTCAACACCCATGCACAAAACCAAGAAAAAAAATGTTGCTACTTCATGTTAGGGCCAGTGCATTTTTCTCTTTTCTGAACCATGCAGCAGTCTCATTGCTAATACACATTTTATGCATTAATATAGCATTACAATACATAGAACCTTTGTGTAACACATAGTATTATCAAAACATATCTTTAAGATATTACAAATAGATTGACATTGTGAAACAAATTTATAATCAATTGATTTTTGTGATCCCAACTTAGATGCTCCAAGGAAAAATACACTTATATACAGGAAAGAATACTTAACTTTAAAATATAGCAAATTATCTACTTCTCATATAGTTTATTTTTTAATTTATTTGATTTCTCATAATTGCTTAAAATTGTAGGTAACTGATTCATTACTTCAGTATTGCAGTATCCTAAAAACTAAAGAATATTTGAAATTGTCATAAAATGTTTAGCTTAACAGTAAAAATTTAAAAAATTATTTTTAATTAGATTTTAATGGTACATATTAGGTATACATAATGATCACATTCATCATAAGTTGTACCTATACATGATATAACTTGGTTTTTCCCCCCATTCTCTTACCTTCCCCCTCAACCCTTCATTCCCTCACCATTTATAAAGCTTTATTTCCATGGTTTCCTCCTTTTCTTATTTTCTTTTTACGTTTTCCTTCTTTCCTGTCCCCCTACTCTCTCGTTCCCCTCCGCATTTGAACATTTTCCTGCTATTTCACAATACCTATTATAAATTTTGATCTTTATTTATACTTTCAGTTTCTCATACCAGAGAAACAATGCAGCTTTTATCCATGTGCTAATCTATAAGAGTATGGACTGAAGGGGCATCCATTTTCCTAGAAATGTCTCAAGTATATCCTTCTTCATGACAAAGTAGTATCCCACTGTATACAAAACCGTACCTTCTTTACTCATTCATGAGTTGATAGGTACCTGGGTTGTTTCCAAGATTTGGCTTTTGCAAACTGTGCCACTATAAACATAGCTGTGCCTATATAGGTGTAGAATGATGCTTTTAATTCTTTTAATTCCCAGGAGGGGGACAGCTAATACAAACAATCAATGATCAAAGAGTAGGTTCTTTGAAAGATTAAATAAAATTGATAAACTTGTAGACAGCCTTATCAAAAAGAGGAAGGAAGAGACTCAAAGTTTGATCAATTAGGAATGAAAAGGACAAAATTACAAGATTCTGTGGAAATCTAGACTATCAATACCTACTTCAAGAACCTGTACTCTAATACGGTGGAAAACACAGAAAAAAAATGGGAAAATTCCTGGACACATACAAATTCCCAAAACTGAATCAAGAAGATATAAATATTCTAAATAACTGATATTAATCAATGAAATTGAAAATGCAATTAAAAACCTACCAATAAAAGAAAAGCTCAGGCCCTGATGGATTCCCTGAATTCTACAAGAAATTTAGAGAAGACTGTAACATATGTAAGCAACAGAGACCACTAGGATTGTGTAAAAGCAACATGGAATGGAATTTTTTGTGCTTGCCTGGCAGGCAGAGCACATGATAAGATCTGCCCTGAATGAAGAGAAGTGTGTTCCCTTTTATAGGGATGGAGAGAAGGCAGGAGACATTAGGTGTTAGGCGGGAAGATCCCAATGAACACCTATGGATGCATCATCTTGCATCTCAGTGGGCAGAGTCCATTCAAGTGTCTGCAGTAAATTTTTGGGTGTCTCCAGGTGTTCCCAAGCCCTTTGAACTTCCTCCTCCTATCTTATCTCCTTTCCTGTATTTGCAGAGTAGTGCTTCTGCTGGCAAGCAGGCTAGGAGCTGAGAGTCAGGCTAAGGTAGACTTGTAAAGACCTAATGCCACTAATGGTGAAACTTTTTTATGAAACTGAAAGGGAAGCAACATTCCAAAATCATTTCTAGAAGCAAGCATTACTCTGATACCTAAAAAAGAAGGACTCAAGCAAAAAACAAAAATACAGACTAACCTTCCTAATGAATATAGATGCAAAAATCCTTAATAAGATACTGGCAAACAGAATGCAGCAAATCATCAAGATTATACATCATAACTAGGTAGAATTCATCCAAGAAATGCAGGTTCAACATACCCAAATCAATAAATGCAATGCACAATATTAACAGAGACAAAGACAAAAATCATGTGATCATCTCAACAGATGCAGAAAAAGCATTTGACAAAGTTCAACACCCATTCACAATAAAAAAAAACCACATAAAATTGGAACAGATGGTCTTTACCTCCATCTCATAAAAGCCATCTATGACAAACAAACAGCTACCATCATATGGTCAAAAACTGAAAGCTATTACTCTAAAATAGTTATTACTCTAAAATAAGCAACAGAAAGATGTCCACTATCAACATTCCTATTCCTGTACTAGAAACATCAGCCAGAACCATCAGACAAGAGAAAGAAAGAAAAAAAGGAATAAGGTTAGGAAAGGAAGAATTACCATTATTTGCAAATGACATGATATTCTACATAGAAGACCCCAAAAATTCCACCAATAGGCTTCTAGATTTAATAACCAAATTCAGCAGTGTGGCTAAATACAAAGTGAACACTCAAAAATCAATAGCCTTCCTCTATACAAGCAACAAACACAGAGAGATTAGGGAATCCACACCCTTTATAATAGCATTCAAAAAAAATGAAATACTTAGGAATCAATCTAATAAAGAAAATAGATGTATATATTGAAAATTACAATACCTTGAAAAAGAAGATAAAAATGCTATCAGGAAATGGAACACTATCCCTTGCTATTGGATAGGAAGAACCAACATTGTGAAAATGGTCATAATCACAAAAACTGTTCCACAGATTTAATGTAATCCCAAGCAGTGTACCACAAGGAAACCTCACAGAACTAGAGAAAACATTCCTAAAATTCACTGGGAAATAGAAGAGACCTAGAAAAACATAGGCAATCTCAGGCAACAAAGTCAAGACAGGGGACATGCCTGACTTGAAATTTTACTACAAAACTACTGTTATAAAATCAGCACGGCATTGGCAAAAAAACAGATCTAGGGACCAATCGAACAGATTAGTAGATGCAGACAAAACTACAAACACAATCAGCCACCTTATTTTGACAAAGGAACCAAACATCTTTACTGGAAGAAAGATAGTCTTTTTAATAAATGGTGCTAGAAAAACTGGCTTTCCACATGCTAAAGACTAAAACTAGACCCATGTCTATCACCATGTACTAAATTCAAATGCATCAAAAATCTAACTATTAAATACTGAATCTTCTGGATGAGAAAATAGGTAGAAATCTTGAAAAATAGGTAGAATCTAGGTTTAGGCAGAGACTTCATGAACAAAACCTAGACCACATGGGAAATACTACCAAGAATCAACAAATAAACCTTTCCTTCCTTAATATTAGGCGTCACATGTTTTGTCTCAGTAACAAGAGAAAAGTAAGACTTTCACTTAGAAGGAATTCTAGAAATCTATATAGTTAGGAACAAGAGAGCAGTAGTTGTGTGGGATAGAATGGGACAGGAGGAGGAGAAAGAAAGGGATTCCAAAGTACAAAAGGGCATGGAAAAAAAGAGGGTGGGGGGAAGGCACTGTAATCCAGCACAGACGATGTATCTAAAAGTGTAGCTTGACTTAGCATAATTGTCTTGCATGTTGTATATGCTCTTAAGCCTATCAGTCTGGTCTTTAATCTGTACATATAATTAATTTTAAAAGCCTTATAAATAAATGAATCTAATGCTGGAAAAATAAAAGGAGGTGGAAAGGAGGAGAAAAAAATTAAAGTGCTATGTACATGTACCAATTCGCTATAGTAAGTGTAATCATTTTGTACAGCAAACATGCACTAAAAGTAAAAAATAAAAATAAAAAAGAGCACAGATGATGCAAATGAAAAAGGAGCATGAGAAAACTTTAATGATGAGTGTGTCTGTTATCCTGATTTTGGTGATGGTTACACAGTGTAAGTAAATGTCACGTCACATCTAACTGTGGTGAGTATCTACAGTTTATGACAGGTATGCCCCTTCAAAACTGTTAAAATGTGTCTCATATACATATGTATATATATACATATATATGTGTATACATATATAACTATGTCAACAATAGTTACAGCTGGGCAGAGAAATACGATGTTTTTAATTTTCTTCTGAGAACTATTCATTTTCTTAATTTCCTGCAACAGTTTTAAATATTCTTCTAAGACTAAATCATTTTTTAGAATTTTTAAAGTTATTTTAAAAAATATGTATTGCATTAAGGAAAAAATCAAATCAAATTTACAGCCTCTTTCTATATTTTTCTACTTTGCTGTAGTATCGGGTTTCTTTACAAGGACAATAAATTCTCCATATTAAAATCTGTCTTCTAAGAAAGCACTGTCTTGTTTATAGACACTTGAAACGTCTACTATACTGGCAACTATTTCATTACTTATAGCTCTAAGCAGCTAAATGTTCATTACTTAAAATAACCAGAACGCCAGTCTCTGAGAAGAGACTGTGGAGCCATCTCCTCACGAAGGGATTGCTGAGGCTCTCCCTCCGTGCTTCCCTGCAGCAAGCCGCGTTCTGAATCCCATCCGCGGAGGAGCACTTGCTGCTACCGGCCTCCCGCCCGCGCGCGCCCCAGCGTAGCGCTTTCAGTCCAGGTAGAAGGCGCGGGCGCGGAGCGCAGCGCACGTTCTGGGCCTGGACCGCCGCGGAGCACCGGCCGTGTGACGCCGTCACGTCACGTAGGCCGTGTTCTGATTCCGAGCGGCCGGCACGGGCTCGGTTCCACGCGGAGCCGCGGTCGTCCCCGTGCGGGACGGCACCATGCTGCCCGGCGGCTGCGCCCTCGGCCCGGCCCTGGCCCTAGCCTTCACCGCGGCACGCGGCCCCGCGCTCCGCCGCCTCGCGGGCCCCCGCGCGGCCGCGCCCCAACGCCCGCTGGCCAGCGCGGCCTCCTCGGGAGATGCCACCGCCGGGCCGCCCGGAGTCCGCCAGAACTTCCACCCCGACTCCGAGGCCGCCCTCAACCGTCAGATCAACCTGGAGCTGCACGCGTCGCACGTGTACCTGTCTATGGCCTGTTACTTCTCCCGGCACGACGTGGCGCTTCACAACTTCGCTGGCTACTTCCGGCGCCAGTCCCTGGAGGAGCGCGCGCACGCTGAGACGCTGGTGCGACTGCAGAACCAACGGGGCGGCCGCGTGCGCCTGCAGGACGTGCGCAAGCCCGAGCGCGATGACTGGGGCAGCGGCCTCCTCGCCCTGCAGTGCGCCCTGGCCCTGGAGAAGCGCGTGAACCAGTCGCTGCTGGAGTTGCACACTCTGGCCTCGGACAAAAAGGACCCCCACTTGTGCGACTTTCTGGAAACCCACTTCCTAAATGAACAGGTGAAGTCTATCAAAGAACTAGGTGACTATGTTCACAATTTAGTCGCCATGGGTTCGCCAGATTCTGGCCTAGCAGAGTACCTTTTTGATAAACATACTCTTGGACATGAAAACAAGCAGAACTAAGCCACAGATTGCCTTCCCCACAGCTCAGTGGTGCCAAAACCAGGAGTCAGGCGTCTCCAGCTTCTTGCCCTTAAGATTCATCTCCCTCTTCACAGTCTTTTCCTGTTATAGTCATCCTCGAATAAAGTAGTATTTAGAGAAACCACACTGAGCCCATGTTAACAATGGCTTTCGAGCTAGTTAGCTTTTCCCAGGCTGAAAGATAGCTCAGGATACAACAGTAATGTAAAAAAGGTACTCAGGTATTACCAAATACTACCGATTACTAAATATTATTCCTAACTGTGAACGCTCACTAAAATCCCATGATTTTTTAGTTCAACTTGTGCCTGCTATCTTCAGGATGGTAAAGTAACAGAGCATGCATAAAGTAAAGGCTACTATAAGACAAATAAGAGTACTGTAAAATTTATGCTCCAAAATTCTTTACCTTTTCCCAGTGAGTTTAAAGAAATAGCTGTGTCTAGAGATGATCTATTTTTTAGACATGTCACAAACAAATTTAGGGTAAGTTTTACCGGGTATCAGTGCTGGCCTTGAAAACTTACCAAACACATGCAGTCATAGATAGTTTTTGTGTTTAAAAAGGAAGGAAATAAAGCGAGTCTGTTTGGTTTCAGACTATATATACTTGACACTGGGTTAGTCCCTGTTAGCATGCCCAAAAGAATAGAAACACTGGCTTTTTTTTTAATATACTTAAAAGGGTAAAATACTTTCTCCCTTCTAACATGCCCAAAAAGAGTAAAACACACTGAATAAAACACTTTTCTATCAGTAGAATGGAGGGGGAGAACATGTCAAAAAAGGACTTAGAATAAAGGAAGCATCTTGTTGGACAGTGTTTTCCTTAAGGAGGGCAGAGCTCAAATGAGGGGAAGAATATTTAGTGAGCAGGCACTGGGTTAGACTAGAGCACTTGGTTTTCAAAAGATGGGCTGGGAGCACAATGTCCAGCAGAGAAGAAGTCTGGGCTTAATAATAATAGGCAAAAGCAGTGCCTGCAAGGTGTCCAACAGAAGATGGCTGTGCTGAAAGGTGAACAATCAGAAGTGTTTTAATCTGACTGCTTAGAATCATAATGTGATATATCTATGGTTGCCTAGGGTCCTTTGTGACACATGGCAAGATGGGATCCATGGACATAATCTTTCTCTTGCATCAATTTTGACCTATTTATTATTGGTTTCCAGGAGAATGCAACCATAATGTTATTTCACCTCATGTTAGCATTGAATTTTGAGTCACATTGTTTAAACAGCAAATATCAAGCTGACACCCTCTGCTTATCTGTTTCACAATAAAACTTGAAAAAGATGTTTCTTTTTCCTGTCTCCACTTTTTATTTTGCTCTCATTTTATCTCTTCCAAATAAGGTTCTATTTTCTTTTCCTGTCATCTATAGATTTTGTGTTGATAAATTAATTCCTTAATCTTCTTCATGATATAGGGGAAGTAATATAACTCCCAACCTGTTAGATGTCATATACATCAAGTTGATGCTCTCCAAAATGAATACTTTTTAAGGAATGGTGGGAGTTAAGAGTAAGAAAAATTTATTGAGATAGCTATTAAGAGACAGGAGGGGTTCTGAAAGTGTGTTGCCAGTGAGCCCACTTTTCAAAGTAAGTTTTATAAATCAAAGTTTTGAAGTGGGTACAACATAGGTCAAAACTATATTCAACCAAAAATATAGCTGCTTAGGTAATATTGATCCAATGGGGAAACAGGTCACATAGCAAGTGTACAGGGAAAGAACAAAGACCGTTTTAGGAAGGGATGAATCAGGAAGTCCTGGTCACTCACCTGGGTGACTGATGTCTATCTAGACTTATTTGGCCCAGGTAATATCAATTGTCTTAGTTACTTTTTACTCATTGCTGAAACAAAATACCTGATGCCCAAAGTTGGGAAAGGAAAGGTTTATTTCTTACAGTTTTTGGAGGTTTCAGTCCATACTCAGTTGGCTCCAAGGCAGGGTGGCATGGTGGGGCTGCAGTTCATGGCGGCTGCAAACAGGAAGCGGAAACCGCCAAAAGAGAGAGAGACACACCTTCTTCCTGCCATTACATCACATCCTGGCTCCACCCCCTAGGAGGGTGTAGTACTGACACCATCAATCCAAGCACTAGACAATGAACCAGTCACAAATGTACAATGCAAATACATGAGGCCTGGGGGCCACCGACATAAACCATGACATCAATTATAATATAATCTTTAATTTATTGCCAGCCCTTGGAGAAACATATAGGGGTGTTAGTTCCTTCTTGAGACCTGACCTTTGGCAGATATGTGTCTAGTGACAGTTATTATATTATCTTCTACACTGACTCTGAGGGCCTACCCCTCTCTGACTGCCTGTAATATTTCTACCTAACTCAGCTGTGTATAATATGCATACTTAACCAGCTAGGAGTGATGTCAAGTTGCCTCTTGATACAATTGCTGTTGTGTATCTCAGGAAACCTTCCATTCCCCTATCATATTTCTTTCCTTTGCTCATTGACCTGTGTTCTCATCTTTACCTGTACTTGTTTTCTAAAGATGTCATCCAGCCTAGTGACTTTTATTTCATCATAAATCAAATGTTTGTATATTTAATTTTACCTTTGAGATATACACTTACATACTGAAATGCTTACTTGATATTTGCTTCAGATATTTAATAGGCATCTCATTTTTAACCTGTGTAAAACTACACTGTTGAGTTCATCACTTCCCAAACTTGTTCATTCCACATTTGTGCTTCATAAAATATAACACCATTCTAGCAATTTCTAATACCTGCATATTCTTTACTTCTCTCTTTCATATGGTAGTCTAGTCCATAAACATTTTTTCAAGACTTCCTTAAAGATAGATTTTGAAGCCAGGCTATGGTGGCACACACCTATAATCCCAGCACATGGGAGGCTGAAGCAGGAGGATTGATCTGAGTTTGAGGTCAGCCTGGGCTACATAGTGAGTTCAATTCTAGCCTAAACTACATAGTGAGATCTTGTGTCAAAAACTAAAAAAATATATTTAGAATCTTTTTACAGCCCTCGTCATCACCATTATGGTAATAAGCTCTTAACATTTCCTACATTATTACATTTTATATCATACTCTTAACAAGTCTAATTGTTTTTATACCTGAGTACTTTAAATAACTTCCCATAGTGACCAAAGTGTTCCTTTTTAGGTATAAGTCACATCTTCTTACTTCTCAAAAATCTTTTATGCTTTCTTCTTTAATTTGTAGGAAAGGGCAAGGGAACAGTCCTTATGATTCAGAAAGGCCTCTGTGGGTCCCTGATATTTTTGATTGTATATACTCTGTGAGGATATCACACAGGAGACATCACCATCTTTCAGTGTTGAGGCCATTTGTTTTATCTTTATGATGAGAGAGAGGGAGGGAGGGAGGGAGAGAGAGAGAATGAATGAAAGAACAAAGAAAGAAGAATGTATTTTGTATTTTTTCACTATACTTCATTCATATTTGCCTCAGTTTGATGCATTTCTGATTTACCTATACTTTCTTCTCTACCTAGAATGTAAGATTTATGGGGGTAGTCTCTGTTTTGTTCACAACTATTTCCACACAAGTACCAACCTACTGCTAGGGTCACAATAAAAATAAATGAATGAAAGAGTGAGTGAGCAGATGGTTTAAAATATTCTGACATCAAGTGGAAGTGCAAATCTTGACTTTTCAAAAATTTTTATCTGAGAAATAAATCTGGAAATTATTCACATATAGATAAAGCTATGACCAGAGGAAACGAGACAAAAAAGAGGCATAGAAAAAAGAACCACATCAAAGAAAGTTAGAAAATTGAAGAAGATTTAGTTTTAGGACTTATTAGGTAAGGAGTCATTGAAAGGATATGGAAATAGAACATAAAAATATCAAGAAAAAAGTATTACATCAATGGCCTAGAAGCCACAGAGGAGATAGTTCCTATCAGCTGCTCTAAAGTTCACTAAGATTGTAGACTGAAACTCCATCACAGTTAGGAATCAGAAAGTCTCTGGTTATTTCAGAATGTCTTTAGAAGTAGTGATGATAGAATACCAAAGAGGTTTACAGTAAACGAGGTGAAAAATGTAGACTCATCTTTTGAGAAGTTTTCTTTTTAGGTGATCAGAGGTACAAGAGTTTGGAAGGTGGCTGTGCATATTGTTGTGCAATAAGCCAGTGGAAAGGAAGCCATGTGAAGTAAGTGACAGAAAAAAACCTCCAGAGGAGAGTGTGGCAGAAGAGATCAGGTGCGACCTAAAGTGATCTGTCTCCCAAGCTAGCATGCACAAAAGAAGACATGAAATAGACTTCCAAATGAGAAATTGAGAGTGCTTCTAGTGACTGTGTTTGAATTCCTAAATTAAGAATATGATAATTGAGATGTGGCCACCTGTATAAGAAATATTCAAATCAATTAAATATTATTAAAAATAAATAAATATGTTATTTTGGAAATAAGTGTTTACCCTATGCTTAATTCTTGAAATAAAGGCTGGTGTTGTGTCCAGCTGTGCCTCTAGATGTTCCCAGGGGGAAGGACAGAAAGAAGGCAGAAAAATAAAAGACAAAAGAGAGGTCAGGTGGAGTTCTTTCTCTGAATGAGAGGAAAGGAATTACTCAACCAATGCAGTGTGTTTATTTATACATCTAGCCATTTAAAGTCATGTGACACCCCATTGCCTAACAGTCTGCCCCCAAGGCAACCTAAAGGCTAGGTGTTTTGGGGACTGGAGCAGCTTTTTCATTTGGTTCACCCCAGGAGCCTTGCTCCAGCCCTGCATGTGTGATTAGTCTCCAGATTCAGCCATTCTCAATAGCTCTCAATAGCTCCCCATTGCCTGTTTTAATGGGTGGTCAGTTTAAGTTGGAGGCGCTGTGTTTGGAGAACTCTGTAAAAGACCTTTTTATTGTTGAACTCTTTTCATTTTGAGTGAACTTACTTGTTTAGCCTAACGATTTCTAGTCCAAAGATTATAAGTCCCTGCATAACCTTATACAGTCCATTAATGCATAACAGTAGTTGGTTACCAGTGTAACGGGAAATTGTCGGAAGGTATTAGTGATTCGAATTTCTTTTATAGCTAACATTTACTATGGCATTGTTTTATACCTCTTATAGTTATACTATAAGACATTCAAGACCAAGTTAAGATGGGTCCTGTATTCATTATAAGGAATCTCTTGCTATTTATCAAGGTCAGTTAAGTCTTCTCAGGAACTGCCTTGGAACCATGCATAGCACCTCTTAGTACTTTTATCAGTGTCAGTCATCAGGATGACTCATAGTCATTGCTTGACCAAGTTACTGTCTGTGAAAGCTTGAGAGATTTTTCTCTCCTAGTGACTCTTCTTAGGCACACTGTACATCATTGATCACTTCCCTCTGTGGTCCTACAATCTCCTTGATCAGAAGATCAGGGACTCACTGAGTACAGAATGTTGTAGCACAAGTTCTCTTATGTCTTGGATCCTTACTGACCTAAAAGAGCTAGCACCAAAATATTGCCTATCCTCTTTGCCTGTGTATCTCTCTTGGTCTCTGAGCCTCAGTTGTTGAACAACCAGAAGAAAAGATTGATAACTGTACAGCAGAGTGGAGACACTAAGGTTAACATTATTATCTTATCTAAATATCTAGCTGCTTACAACATAAAAATGGAACCATTATTTCCTACTAACCATGGATGTTTTAACATTTGAATCCTTAGAGTATGTTAACAAACATTTACATATTTTACACAGAAAATTAGGAATCAAAACCATACATAATATTATAGCATGAAAACCATTGTGACATTTTGTAATAAACCAGAACTTTCATAATGACATAAAATACCCCTTTTAGGAAATCATCCCTATCTAACACATAAAAAAATTTTACCTAACTTGTTGACCTTAGTGGAATGTATACCTCATAAATTTTTGTTAAAGGTAGAGGTTTGAATCTGAAAGAAAACTCTATCACCATAAACAATCCCTGCAGTACATTTTGGAAGACCTGTACATCCAGAGGCATGAATATATTTGCTACACCATGAGGTTAACAACAGTTGTTATAGCCATATGAAAATCTTTGTACCAGAGCATCTTTAAATCAAAAACCTTGCAATCTGGAAACTTAGTCCTTTTGATGCTGACCAATGTAAACATACCACAGTAATATATTTTTAATAACTTATTGAGGTACCTCCCATAAGGCTATGGAAATAATTTGGGCCTCCCATTAATGAACAAGAATTGGCTAAGGTTACCGGGCAGCTGCTTTCTTATTAGAGGCTTGTTCAATAATTTCTCCACACCCTACAGGATTCTTGTTTCATATCTTAACGATTTTTGGATGACTTATGAAAACCCAATCACAACATTTAACACATTATTTTTGAACAGTGAGAGACTCTCAAGTCATAATAAACAACACCATAGATTATATTTACAGAAACAATTTTAGCATCATTTTGACTAGCTGATGACATAGGAGGAAGCATTCTTTTTAAATCTATAACCCAAATTAAACTTTGATCAAATGATCCAAAGTTGCAAAAGAAAAGAGAAAAACTGTTGAGCTCAAATGAAAAAGAACAACTGTTCACAGATGTAACAAACAGGCAAAGTAACAAGTACATAGTTTAAAAGATGGGCCAGGCAAACATCATAGAAAATCAGCACTCAAATATATTTTTGACCAGATTGAATTTTAATAACTTTTTACAATTTTAGAATGTATAACTATAAGCAGACTAGTCACATTTTGTTGTAGGTCAGTTAGCAGAAATCTCTTTAAGAATTTGGAAGAATAAAATCTCTTATCTATAATCAATACATATTTTGGTATTTTATTTTGTCTTAAGAATACTGATACATTTTTGTGTCCCTTTTTTCATGTAGCTTTTAGTTCAGTTATCTCTATATACTCTTATAAACTGTGTAGACTTTTAATTTCCATTTTTGGTTACTATCTCCTGGGCATTTTGGGTCAATTTCTTCAACTGGCCCCAGGTCAGATCTATCTCATCCTTGTCTATTGGCTGTAGAGCAGTCTTTGAGGCATCACTGTCATGGTATTGAGCATCAGTTTCTTGAGAGGTAGAAGCAACTCCTTCTCTGGTCTGGGTCCGTGATATAGCCAGGTACTCAGGTAGAATTTTCAGCATTCTCTGGAAAAGTACAAGCATAACCTCAACCCCAAAACAACACTGAGCTTTGTCCCTTCTATTGTCTAGTATTATCTTTTCAAAAGACCCTTCCTAGCTTTTTTTGTTTTACCTGATTGAATTGTCTTTCTGTTGGTGTACTCTCATTTTCAGTAGGATTTTAAAAGTTAGTAGTATATGCTGCCAACAGAAATCTATTATGAGATATAAATTTTGTACGGCATGATTCCTCCTGTTTTTTTTTTTTTTATTTTGAAGGTAGTAAAATACAACAGAACAAGACAGAACAAAGCCAATTGAGACAATGCAGTGAAATTGGTACAGAACTTCAGAGCAGGATACTGGGATAACAGTAATAGGTACCATATTATATCTCATTATACTCACAATAGTTGTTCTTTCAATGAGGTATAGTGAAATCAAACTAAAAACAGAACATTATAAAACCTATCAAAGTGAAATATTGAATAGAGCAAGACAATCAGAACAAAGCAAACAGTGAAAACAATGCCTTCAAAGAGAAAATAGAAGGAACTCCCCCATATTTGCTATATTGTATACTGTCATCCTCCCAAGAGATGCTCAGATTTCTGGCCCTCAGTTGCTAATTGGAGATAGGGGGATGGAATGTTTGACTCTCAGCCCGTGCACTGGTAGGCTCACGGGAGACACTGACTGGTTCTCTTCCTGGCTTGCCTGCTGCTCACTCTCACCAGGGCTGCTTACCAGGAAGGGAGGCGTATTGTTTTCTTGCTCAGTGCCCTAAGTTCCAACATGGCTGGATCTCAGGAGATGCTGATTGGTTCTTTTCAAGCATACAGTGAGCATGTTTAACAATTTTCAGCCTGTTGAATGGCATCTGAGGCAGTAACAATGACAGTAACTAGTAATCTGTCTATTGTAGCATTTCCCTTAGTGAAAGGCCCTGGCAATTGGGAATGAAAACATAAATGACCAATAAAATAGGGGACATGAGGCTGACATTTAGCTTAGCGGCTCAAGCACTTGCCTGGTAAGTGTGAGATCTTAGTTCTATCCCCAGTACCAAAACAAACAAATTTTAAAAAACCAGGTGACAGAGGCCCGCCCTTCTTTGGCAGGGAACTTCCTGGAGACCAGCATCTGGGCCAGGTCTGTTTGGGCCCGTAGCCCCGCCCTTCACCCCCAGGAAGTCTCCCAGAAACCAGCATC
>PVJX010019202.1:0-35190 GCA_004027295.1 Dolichotis patagonum
ACATGGGAAGTACTTCAAAGAATCTACAACTGGGATTTCATCTTATTAAAAAGTTTTTGCACTTCAAAAGAAATCACCAATGGAGTGAAAAGAAACCCCACAGAATGAGAAAATATTTTAGCCAAGTTTCCCTCAAATGAAAGACTTCTATCTAGAACATATAAAGAACTTAAAAACATCAGGTCCCCAGATTCAGAGATCAATCCAAAAATGGGCACCTGAGATGAACATGTACTTCTTAGATGAAGAAATAAAAATGGCAAATAATTATATGAAGAAATGTTCAACATCACTGGTCATTCAAGAAATGTGAATTAAAACAACTTTGAGATTCCATCTCACCCCATAAAGAATGGTCAAGATCAAGAAATCAACCAATAACAAGTTCTGGAGTGGCTGTGAGGAAAAAGGAACTCTTCTCCACTGTTGGTGAGAGTGCAGACTGGTATAACCACTGTGGGAACCAGTGTGGAGACTCCTCAAAAAACTAGGATTGGAGGTCCTCTTCTATCCAGCTGTTCCCCTTCTGGGTATTTCCACAGAAGAACTGAACACATCTTATCACAGCAATATATGTGCACTCATATTCATAGCAGCACAATTTTTAATAGCTAAATCTTGTAAACAACCCAAATGCCCATCAACCATGGAATGAATAAATAAGATGTGGTATTTGTATACAATGGAGTATTACTCAAATATCAAGAAGAACAAACCTGAGGCTTTTATAGATAAATGGATGTAACTTGAGAACATAATCATAAGTGAAACAAACCAGATTCACATGGATAAATACTGTATTGTCTCTCTGGTGTAAAAAAAAATGAAAGAGTAGTAAGATCCAAAATGTACAATACATATTGTGAAAATGAAAGGGAAAGAAAGTGTTCAAAAGGAAAGAACAACCAGGATAGGGGAAAGGAGAAAAAGAAGAAGGGAAAAGATTACACACACACACACACACACACATACATACACACATATATATATACACATATATATGTATATATATACACATATGTATGTGTGTATATGTATATATATACAAAGTATATAGCTATACTATTAATCTCTGTAAGTTCACAAAGAATACTTTGTGCTTTCATTGATGTTTGATCATTTTTATGCCTAAATCTTGTAATCTGAATAACTACCTCTAAAATAACAATATGCAATATATTAACTACTGTTAATTTCTTATTTTTTTGAAATTATCTATCATTTCTGTTTTGTTTTGTTTTTAAAATAAAAAGTATGTATGTTTTTATTGCATAATTTATTATACAAAACTGCCTTTTAAGTGTCCTGTTGTGTTATTTGTCAAATAAATTCCTTTTTAAAATATAAATAAAAATTTTTATTTTTAAAATGCTACATTATTGTTTTGAGAATTGGGTTTTTTTTGTTTTCTTTTTTTTTTAATTTTGATCTTTTGAGATATTAGACTCTCAAGATTTTCTGTCTTTGGGGATTTCAACACTTAAGATTGTGTCTTTTGGGATTTTGACTCTGATCCTTAGAGGACAAATTATTCCCTTGCCTTTTCCAGCACTCAGAGACTGTATGCATTTGGGACTTTATAGTCCCCTCCTCTGTTTTAAAAACCACAACCACATGTTGTATTCTTCAGATTACATCTCTCTGACCTCCTCCCATACAGTCAAATCTCCCTCTGCCTTTTTAGAGAGCCCTTGTGATTATATCAATCCCACCCAGATAATCCAGATGAGCTCCTATTTTAAGATTAGCTGATTAGCAAACTCCATTCCACCTGTAATCCTTGCTATGTAACATAACACCACATGCTTACTGTTGCTGAGAGTTAAAACATGAGTGTCTTTGGGATGGAGAGTGGGAGTGCATTGTTCCTCCTGCCACTGTGATTTTAACACTTTTACCTTTAGCAGCATGACCAATACTTCGGTCTGAGTTTTGAAGAATAATTGTTTTCTTTGTTTCATGTTCAGTTTTTCTTATTTTTTCCTGAAGACATTTCATTAGATGTTTAGGAGGCTTTTTATTTTACTCTTTGATTGACTGGAACAAAATAATTTTAAATAATCAATTCAACTCAGAGGTTCTCTTTATCTCACTTCCTACAAAACCACAGTGCTTCTCATAAAAGTATCCTAAAAGTAGAAAACAGAACCTTTCCAGCAACTTGATCTAGAACTTCCAGCCTCCGGAACTATGAGAAACAAATTCTGTTCTTTACAGCTTTTTTAAAAGAGGACTGCCTAATGTAGATATACAGGTTTCCTGATGTGGCAGATTAAATTTTCATTCTCATAATTTCATCCCCTGAAAATATGAGAAGACACGTCATATATATATCTACATCTTTGCTATGATGGAATGGATGGCAAGTGAGTATATCTCCCCAGCCTTTGACTTTGGATTTGACTATGAAATTTCCCCTCAATTAGTGGGCTATTGGTGGACATGCCATGATCTGGCCTATAAAGTATGCTTCTCTAGTTCAATTAACCCTTTTGAATCTTGCTGTCTATCACAGAGCATATTTGTTGCACAGCAAAAGCTTTCAATTACTTCTCTGAGCCTAACCAAAGTTGAGGGACTTTTATTCTACATTTCACTTTACCCAATTTTCCTACTTTCATATCTTCTTTCAGTCAAAGGATATAGCTTTTTCCCTTCAAAGTGAATCTTCCTACCTTAGGAAATTTATTTTTTAATCTTATACTTCAATGAGTTCTCTGCTTTGGTGACCTCGTTTTGCATAACTCCTGTGTGCTCTTGGCAGGTTTTACACAGTATTCTTCAATCTGTCTCCTGGCTTCGCTGAACAAGGAGTCTGAATTTATTTTCAGTTCTACCTATTACTTTGCATGTTATACAGGAAGAGAAGGGATGAATAACAAATTTGCACACTCATTTTCAAATGGAAGTCTGCCTTGCTTCTAGAATATGAAGTATCATGGAGTCTCATAACAACATGCTACCATGGAATCAAACAGACCTGAATTAAATTCTAGGTCCATGTCTCAGTCAGTTTCTCATTGCTGGGACAAAATACCCGACATCCATGATTTTAAAAGGAGCAGAGGTTTATTTTGGCTCACAGTTTCTAGAGGATTTAGTCCATAGCTGGCTAGCCCCAAGGCAGGATGCAATGAGAGAAGAGTCTGACAGAAGAAAGCTGCTCATATCAGACCAGCCAGGAAGCAGAGAACAAAGGGAAGAGCTGAAGAGGGAACTATACCCTTCCAAACCAGGCCCCAGTGGCTAGCCTCTGCCAACCACACCCCATTTCCTAACAGCACAGAACCAGTACCCTCAGTCCAGAGCTTGTTAGCGAACAAGAGGAGAGCCAATTATTGTAAATACTTGCTGGAAAATCCAATAAGGAACCTAAAAGGCTTACTTATTTTTGACCAGAGGAACATGGACCTTGTCTAATGGGGCACTTTGCCAATGTGTAGTGTTACTGGCATCTGCAGTTCCCACTGGCCTGAACATGGGTTTGGAGGGTAACATGGGAGAAAGACTTTACACTCTTTCTCTTTCTCTTTCTCTCCCTCTGGGAAAGATAATAGCTTGTTTCTACTCAGGCCCTGTATGTATCATATTTCACCTGGATTGTTGCACACTTTACTCTCAGGTCTGCTGGGCTCCAGTCTCATTGTGTTTGGCTATTTTGCATGTTATGGTCACATCCAGTTTAAAGACCCCATCTGATCACATCACATCAATCTTCTGCTGAATACATTTTATTGGCTCCCTCTTAAATTCAGCAGAGTCCTGGCTTCATTGAACAATTGGCAAACTTTTCCTGAATTGATCACAAGTAACCTCTTTAGGCCACATTCCTGCATGACCCACTATGCAGAAATTATCTGTTGCACATTTTCTTATTAAAGCAGTGGGTGTGCAACTCATGAGAAAAAGCTGTCTGACTCCACCCTGTAGCTCTGGTTAATGGCACATAGATGATGGCCAATAAATGCTTCTCAGAGGCAGTTCAACCTAGTGTTTAAAACTTTGATTTTGGAGTCAGAGTAATCTCTGTTTGACTCTTGGATCCACCACTTTGTTGGTCTCTAACTAAGTAGCCCAAATGCCTACATTTTAGTTTCACCCTCTTCAAGTAGAAGCAAAGACATTGTGAGAATTAGACAAAAGAACACAACTGAAGGCATAGAAGAAGGCTTGACATGATAATAACAGATGTTTGTTAGATTTTATTATTATTATTATTATATTATTATTAATATATTATTTATTACTATTTTATTATATATTTGTGGAATGAATGAAACATCAGAATCTATAAAGAGACAGAATCATAAAAGGGACATTAAGCTGCAGAATTTTTTTTTCCTTCCTTTAGTAGTGGGGTTGAACCCAGGGTCTTGTGCATGCTAGATAGGCACTCTAAGCTCTGAACTATATCCCCAGTATTGAGTAATAATTTTTTTATTCTAAAAACCACCAGGGTCATATGATACTTACTCAAGAATGTGTGCTACTGAGGGATGAGCATTGCTGGAGTGCTGCTGTGGTTTGGATGTGGTTTGTCCCCAAGAGTTCACATGTTAGGAGGCTGATCTTCAGTGCAGCAATGCTGAGGTGGTGGACTTTTAAGAAGGGGATCTAGTGAAGGATGCTTTAATCGTTGGGGGAGTGCCCTCAGGATGTAGTTCTCAAGGGTCACGCAAGTTAGAAAAAAACCTTGCTACTCCCCAAAGTCTTTGGATTTCTGTCTTGTGATATGATCTCTAGCTCCCACAACAATCCTCCTGCTATGATGCCATCGGTCATGCTTATCAAAGCTGACATCACATCCTCAAACATCCAGAACACTGAGCAAAGCAAAACTCTTTTCTTTATAAAGATTCCTAGGCTCAGGTGTATCATTGTGTAAAAAGAATGTACTACTGCAGATAATCTGTATCTCATAATGTGGTAGAGTCTGTTAAGTTTAAAGTAATAGAAAATACAGCTCAAATGGGAGTACCCAATTTAAAAAAAAGGTTTTGCATCTCCATTGTTGGTCTTGTACTATTTTATCCAGATGAAGAATGAAGAAGGGAAGGATGGAGAAAAACTTTTCCCAAGTGGTTTTGCTCATTGTAATTGTTACACAAAACCTCTACATTCTATACAAAAGTACCTTGGGGACTCAATTTTGTCAAGATGTGCCACACATGTGAAGACATCCATGCATCATCTATTATACAGGAAATCTGTGTTAGAAATAATTCAGTATCATTGCCTAGAGCTCCCCTAAATTCTCGGAGTTTACATAAACAGGAGAGAAAGAGTATTTGGTCCAAAGGTGTCTCATTGGTCTAGAGTTTATCTCACTATCAGAATCTTGCCTTGGCCTCTGCCCACACTCCTGTGATCTAGAGGAAGTCCCTCCCTTCCCCAGTTTCACCTACTTCCTGTCTCATGATGAGTGAGAGTCAAAATGCTCAACATCTTGCCCCATATCTTCCAAAAGCCTGACAAAAGCACATTTCCTTCAGTCTGAGACATCTTGTTGCCATCCCATGTTCCTTCACGAATTTTTTGCCATGCTGTTTTTTGGGATCCTCTTCTTCCCTGGAAAGCATCGTGATGCAACAGGCTAGGGTGAAGAGGAGAATCCATGCGCTATGAAGACATTTTACAGTTGAAAAAATTTTGGTCATCAAATGAAGAAGTGGATGTAAAAATACCTAACACAGATCACCGACAAATGAAAGCACTAATACACTTCAGTTCTCTCCCTTCTTCAAACTACGTAATTTTCTCTGAAACTGAAATTTCTTTTCTAATTGCCCTTGACTTCAAATGTCACATTCTTTATCCCTATCCCATTACTAATCCATTCTTGCCTAGTTCCTCCTACATTCCTTTATTTCATGTTAAAGATGACTTTACTTTTCACCTGTGTAAGTCTTGTTGCCTCCTACACTGATTAATTCAGTTAGACTGAAAAACAGGACTATCTTTCTCTCCCTAAAATTCCAATTAATCCATCATTCCAGAACTTGAGTGGTTTGGAGCTGCTGTCAGCCCTAGGACATGGCATTTAATGGCAGAAAAACCTAAGGCAAGTAATTTTACCTTATCAAGATTGTTTGTTACCCATAATACCATAACTTATAAGATAGGTGGAAAGATTGACAGTAACCTCAGAGAAATCTGTGGCACAAAGCCTGATTTAAATAAGGTAACATAAAATTCCTGTATATACAGGTCTTAATCTGAGTCTGTATTTATATATTAAAGTAAACAGCATAGTCCATAAAATGATAATACACATTCTTGTCAAGCTTTCATGGAAATTTCATCACAAAACACACTTTAATGACTGTCAGTACAGACATTCGAAGAATGTTCTCAGACCACAGTTGAATTAAAGTAAGAATCATAATAAAAAGATAGCCCCCAACTTTTTAAAATTAAAGAACAAACTCCTAAATAGTATGTATATCACAGCTGAAATCAAAGTTTAAAAATATTTTAAATGAAAATGTGAGCATCAGAATATGTACAATACAACACAACAGATATTTAAGAGAAATTAATAACATTTGAAATCAAAGCCTAGACTTCCACCTCAGGCAACTAGAAAGCAAGAGTAACAAAAGCTTAAATCCAAAAATGAAGCCAATAATAAAAAATTTAGAACACAAGTTAATAAAATTGAAAACAGAAAAATAGAAAATAAAATAAAAATCTAGTTCTTTGGAAAGATCAACAAAATTGATTAAGTCCAAGAAAAGAAGAGAAGACACAGTTACAATATCAGAAATAGTGAAAAAATGTCTTTACAATTGATTCCATAGAAATTAAAAAGGTAATGTATAGTATGAAAAACTCTATGCCCAAAACTTTCTTAACTGGAACAAAAGGAAAGACAGGTCATAGAAAGACATAAACTATCAAGCTAACACAGGAGGAAGATACAGCCTGAATATCTCTGTATCTGGGTTTTATATCAAATCAATAATTGAGAATCTTTCAGAAAAGAAACCAGATCCAGAGAGCTTCACAAATGAATTCTACCAAACATTTAAAAAAGAAATAGTGCCAATTTCCTATAACATCTTTCAGCAAACAGAAACAAAGGAAACAATTTCTAATGTATTCTATGAGGCCAGCATTATTCTAGTATCAAAAAGCAGATAAAGATATTATCTGGAAAAGGAAAACTATAAGCCAATATTTCTCGTAAACATAAGAATAAAATTCTTCAAAAAATATTAGCAAATCAAATCCAACAGTGTATAGAAACTTTTTATATGGTTCTATGTAGGATTTATTCCAGAGATGCAAGGTTGTTTTGACATTCAAATATCTATCCATGTAATGAACCATATCAACAAGCTAAAGAAAAAAATCAATGATGGTATCAAATGCACTAAAAGCATTCTACAAAATCTACCATGTATTCATGATTGTGAAAACCCTTACAAATTAAGCAGAGAGGAAAACCATCTCAACTTGATAAAGTGTATTTACAAAAATTGTACACAGCTAGCAACACATTTAATTATGTGAAAAGAGATGCTTTCTCCCCAAAATAAGGAATAAGGAAAAGATTTTTCATCACACCTATCCAATCTCCTACTGTAAATCCTAGCTGATGCAATTAGGCCAGGAAAGAAAATAGGCATCCAGATAGGAAACAAAACTGTTTGTTTCCACAGATTTCTCAAGTTGAAAATCTCAAAACATTTACCAAAACACACTCCCAAAACTAGTACTATATGCAGCAAGGTTTCAAGATACAAGATAAATGTTAAAAGGTCAATTGCTTTCCTATATACTAATAATGAACAATGAAAATTTCAAATTTTTAATCCCTTACAGTAATACCAATAAATGAAATACTTGTAAACTTAACAAAATATCTATAGGATCTATGGGTGAAAAAGTATAAGGCAATGATAAGAAATATCAAATACATAAAAAAGTGGGAGAGATAGTGTATGTTCAGACATTTAAAGATTCAATACCGTTAAGATGTCAATTCTTCCTAGTTTGGTCAGTATATTTAGTGCAATCAAAATTGTAATCACAGCAGGCAATCTTATAGATATGGACAAAATGATGTTAAAGTTTATTTGCCAATAAAAGAGCCTCAAATAGACAAAACAATTTTGAAAATGAGCAAAGTTGAACTCTGTACTTAGCATAAAGATAATGTAAACAAGACAGTGTGATACTGGTAAAAGAACAGACATAAATTAACAGACAGACTAAAGAGCAAAGAAATAGAAACATGTAAAGGTAGTTAACTGATCTTTAACAAAAAAAGTAAAAATAATTTGTTTCATTTTTTTTTGACAGCTAGCACAGGAACAATTGGATATACAGATGTAAAATAAATAAATAAACCAAGAACCAAAACTTTCATCTTACACAAAAATTAACTCAAGGTGGATTATACATATCTAAGTGTAAAAAGTAAAACTGCAAAAAGATCTAGAGGAAAATACAAGAGAAAAACAATATACCATTGGGTTTGTAGTACATTTTTAGAAGCAACATCAAAAGCACATTTGAAAGAAAAACTTAATAAGCTGGACTTTATTAAAACTTAAAACCTTTGTTCTAGGAGAGACACTAGTGAGGCAATGAAAGGACAATTATATATTTGCCAAAGAATTTGTTTCCCAAAAAAAAAAGAGGAACACTTACAGCTCAAAAATAAGAAATTTCAACTGTTCATTAGATAGGCAATACTCTGAACAAATACTTCACCAAAGCAGATATACAGGTAATGAAAAGTGATCAATATCATTTATCCTTATGGAATTTAAAGTTAAAACAAACAATAGTAATGTCCCAGCATATACCTATTAAAATGACTTAAAAAGGAAAATAGCATTCCTTTTGTGGATAAAGAAAAACAAGAAGTCTCATGCATTGCTGGTGAGAACAAAAAATAGTACAACCACTTTGGAGGCCACGTTGGTGATTTTTCACAAAATAAAACAGTTTGCCATACTATCCAGTCATTGCACTCAAATATTCAACAAACTGATTTCAAAAATACGTGCACACAGAAACCTGCATGTAAATATTTATAGCCTTTTTAAAATAATCACCCAAAACTGGAAGCAACCATGATGCCCTTCAATAGGTGAAAGGGTAAACCATATTACATCTATATAATGAAATATTAATGAGCAATAGGGATAAGAAAGACACACAGAGACATGGGTGAATCTTAAATTCATATTGCTAAGGGAAAAAAGCTAGTCTAAAAATCCTACATGAATCCATTTATATGACAATCTGAAAAATGCAAACTATAAGGAAAGTAAACAGATCTGTGGTTGCCATGGGCTTAGCAGGGGAAAGGGCATGGAAAATAGGCAAAGCACAGGGTGTATTTTTAGGTCACTGAAACTATTCCATTTGCTACAATAATGCTAGATACAGGGCACTACCCATTTCTCAAATTCTACCGAACTTTCTTCACCACACGAGGTGTGTATTTTAATGTATAAATCTCTTTAAAAAATCTTTTAGAAGTTCTGATAATACTAGAGTATAGATTTTAATAAATGAATTAATTGTATCAAAGATGGATGAAACAACTTCAGGGAAGAGAGCAAAGGGATAAAGTTCTCACTCAAGTAATTTTGGAAATGATGGAATCTAAGACTAAAAGCAAAAGGAAGTTTAAAGGCAAGGGAAATGTATATAAACACACTGAACACTGATAAAGTTGACTCCCATTGGATTATGAGTTAATTCTGAGACCTCTTTACATGTACGCTAGAATTGGACAATTAACCTTCATTAAACGAATGGAATGGAGTAGGAGCCAGGTTCCTGTCTATAGAGTAGAAGTCACAGATAAGCAAGGGAAGGTGGTTAAAATGACCCATTTAGTAATGGACTCAAGTTGGAGACTTCAACAAGAACTCATGTTTTGCCAGATGTGGTGGTGTGTGCCTGTAATCCCAGCACTCTGGAGGCTGAGGCAAGAGGATTGCCATGAGTTTGAGAACAGCATGGACTACAGGATGAGACCCGGTCTCAAAACAACAACAACAACAAAGAATTCATTTTAAGTTAATATAGATGCAAGTGGTTACATGTAAATACAGATATAAGATTTCTTATCTATATTCACAGGTTAGTATACACAAGTATTTCTCAGATCTGCCAAGTAAGAAAGCCCAGAAATAATGATACCCCAATATCAGTGAATACACCCAATGCCAAAATCCTGGTTTCTAATGCCACTCAATAAAAGGAACTTGGGCTCTCTGGAGAAAGGCCTTGTTCTGGGAATGGGACAGGAAACACACAAGATGAGCCTAGTGTATCATATAGTGCTAGAAAGTAAGGAAGTGCAGGGGCAAGAAAACAATGATAGAGGCACATCAAAGGGACACAGGAGCCAACCAAAAGATTCCAAGGACCATAGCTTGGCAATTTGAACAAAAAATAGTATCAGATTAGTACTCAAATAAAACAAATACATATGATCCATGCTGATATAAATAATTGAATAAACAAACAAAAAATAAGCACAACTCTTGTGCAGAAGAATTCAAAATAATTCATATAGATAGCCCCACTCTTTTTTTTTATTTTAAAGAGAATAAAACAAAAGAGGGCAGTACAGAGCAGATCAGAACAGGACAACATAGGCAACACAGTACTTTACATTAAGACAACCAGACAATAACAGTAGCTATCGCAATATCTCTTTCTCTGCTATAGTTGAGCATAGTTTCAAATACAATAATATCAAACATAACAAAATAGTATAAAACCATTCAAAGAGTGAAAGAATTATAGGGCATTCTGAACCGAATAACAGAGAATGATCAATGGGTACTATAATATCTCATTTTCAATAAAAAAATTTTGTTTAAACTATCACACATATTCAAATCCCAATAAGACACAAGGTGATAGATAGAACACAAGGTGTTAGATAGATACAAAGTGATAGATAGATAGATAGATAGATAGATAGATAGATAGAATGGTAGTAGAAGAATAGAAGCATGGTAGGACTTCTAAGAAGGATGATATTAAATCAGCAATAGCTGTCATAATGTTTTGTTTTCTTCAAAACAGCTGTTCATACCATCATGCATAAAAAAGTCAAACAAAACAGAATAAAACCATTCCAACTGATGAATGAAAACATTGAAAGGCTTCAAAGCTATGAGATGGGGACTCATGCTTACCATAAAATCTTATATACTCTTATCAACTCTCATACTAGGGAGACTATATGGTATTTGCACATGTGAGTCTGGTTTATTTCGCTTATGAGTATGGTCTCAAGTCATATCCATTTATTTATAAATATCTCAAAGTGATCATTCCTTATAGCTGAGTGGTACTCCATTGTATAAAAATGCCACAACTTTTTTATCCATTCCTCAGTTAATGGGCACTTAGGTTGTTTCCAAGATCTGGCTATTACAAATTGTGCTGCTATAAACATGGGTGCACATATATCACTGTGGTATGATGTTTTCAGATCTTCTGGGAATATGCCTAGAAGTGGAATAGCTGAGTCAAATGGGACTTCCAAACCCAGCTTTTTGAGGAATCTCCAGACTGATCTCCACAGTGGTTGCACCAGTCTACACTCCCACCAACAGTGCAGAAGAGTTCCTTTTTTCCCACAGCCTCTCCAGCACTTGTTCTTGGTAGTTTTTTCTAACCTGGCCATTCTTTCTGGGGTGAGATGGAATCTCAGTGTGGTTTTAATTTGCATTTCTCTTATGACTAATGATGATGAACATTTTTTCATGTATTTATTTGCCATTCATATTTCTTCATCTGAGAACTGTGTATTCATTTCAGGTACCCATTTTTGGATTGGGTCTTTGAATTTCATGGGTTTGATTTTTTTTTAATTCTGTATAAGTTTTAGACAGAAGTCCTTTGTCTCAGGGACTGTCCATTAAGATTTTTTCCCAATTTGTGGGTTTTCTTTTCACTCTGCTGGAAATCTTTTTCAACATGCAGAAACTCTTTAATAAGATATGGTCCCAGTTATTGATTCTGGGAAGTATTTCCTGTGCAGTTTGATTCTTGTTCATGAATTCTCTAACTACCCCTATAACTTTGAGGTTTTTACCTACTTTGTCTTCCAACAGATTTAGTGTTTCTGTTTTAATATTTAGATCTTTGATCCATTTAAATTTTAGTTTAGTACATGGTAATATGCATGGGTCTAGTTTTAGTCTTCTGCATATGGATAGCCAATTTTTCCAGCACCATTTGTTAAAGAGACTGTTGTTCTTCCAGCTAGCATGTTTGGACCCTTTATCAAAGATAAGGTGGTTGAGTGAGTTTGTGGTTGTGGTTGTATCTTCCAATCTATTCCATTGATCTTCAGGTCTGTTTTTATTCCAGTACCATGTTGATTTTATTACTGTAGTTTTGTAGTATAATTTCAAATCAGGGATTGTGATGCCTCCTGCCTTGCCTTTGCTGCTTAGAATTGCCTTTGCTATTCTAGGTCTCTTCTGGTTCCAGATGAATTTTAAGAGTGATTTCTCTAGATCTATGAGGTATATTAGTGGTATTTTGATTGGGATTGCATTGAATCTGTATAATAATTTTGGGAGAATGCCCATTTTCACAATGTTTATTCTTCCTATCCATGAACAGGGGATGTCTTTCCATTTTCTGAGGTCCTCCTCAATTTCTTTTTTCAAGGTATTATAATTTTCCTTGTATAGCTATTTTACTTCTTTTGTGAGATTAATTCCTAAGTATTTCATTTTTTTGGATGCTAGTGTGAAGGGTGTGGTTTCTCTTACCTCTCTTTCAGTGTTTTTGCTGTTAGTGTATAGGAATGCTATTGATATTTGAGTATTGACTTTGTATCCAGCTACATTGATAGCCCCACTCTTTCAATATGAACTATACACAATGATGGCCTTCAAAAGAATACAGTGTGGAAAGGAAGAAGAGTAACTTTTCAGAGAAGACTATTTCAGTCAGGTGCTCAATAAGTCATGTTGACATTGTGTATTTTATATGATCTGATAAAAATCACACTCCACTTCCATGATCTTCTTCCCCAAACCCCATAAGCTCAGTCTAATTATAATAAACCAGACAAATGTCAGTTGAGAGTCTTAAAAATGCCTGACCAGTTGTTCAAAACTGTCAGGTCATTGAAAACAAAAGGCTGAGAAACTGTCACAGCCCAAAGAAGCCTAAGGAGACATGATGACTGAATGTGTTGTGGGATTCCGGATAGGACCTTAGAACAGGAAAGGGATGTTAAGGGGAAACAAGAAATCCAAATAAATCACTGATTTTAGTTAACAAGAATACATCAATATTTGTACATTAATTGCAATCATGGTTATGTAAAATATTAACAACAGAGGAACTGGATATAGGATATGAGAACTCTTCATTTATAGTAGCTAATTTTCTGTAAATCTAAAACTACTCTAAAGTAATTTTTAAAAGTGAGTCTCCAGTACTTATTTTTTTGCAAACCACAGCTCTTTCCTCTACTAGTCCTTCCCCCTTCCTCCACTGCCTCTTTCCTTTATCTCCCTCTCCTCCTCTACTAGATTTAGAATCTCTATCAAATGCATATCTATAGTTTAATAATAATCAAAGTGAAAATCAAGGAAAATCAAGCTGCCTTGCCAATTCCTCCTGATTCGTTACAGTGAAGTTTGAAGGACTCTGACCAGAAGCTGTATGACACACAACTCTACTCTCTCTAAAGCACTCGACAACTACTTGTCTAAGCAGTCCCAAAGCCTCTCTCCTGTGAAACCTATGATTGAAATAATTTAGCAACCTCTATTATAGCTACCTCTGTCTACAACTGATTACTGACATTGCGTATGTTTGCTCTCTGTTGCTATCAGAAAATACCTAAGTTAAGCAATTTATAAGAAAAGGGATCAGCTAAGGATGCAACTCAGTGGTAGAGCACTTGCCTACCAGGCACAATGACCTGGTTTCAATCCCCAGAAAGGAGAGAGAGAAAGAGAGAGAAAAAGAAACAGAGACAGAGACAGAGACAGAGGGTAGGACAAGGAGAGGCAAAGCTCACTTTGCTCTTTTTATAACAACCATTCTAGGGGGGCTAACAGGAGTCCCACGATAACTACATTACTCCCTCTTGAGAGCACAACTCCCAGTGACCTAGTCAACTTTCACTGGGTTCTACCTCTTAAAGATTCTATCACCTCTCAACATCCCCAGACTGAGAACCAAGTTTCCAGCCTGTGAACCTTGGTGGACACTTAGAGCTGATCTGATCTGATCTGATCTGTTCTCTCTGATTGGCATCTGGCTGCAGTGATGCCTCTGCATTTGACTCACCCTTCTTGATTCATATCTTTTGTCCTTATATTTATTCTTCTTCTTAGAAAAAACAAACAAAAACCAAATAAGGAAGCCTGTCTTTCCCTTTAATACTTCCCTAAGTGATTTTCTTAAACCTTGCATTTATTACTTGAAGCCTTCATTGCTATTCTCTGGAAACATCTAAAATGAGCCAGTGGGAACATTAAACATAAAAATATCTATGTCAATGATGAGAGTAATAGAACTTGAAAACTTCCTAAAAGGTTAAACCAAAGAAAAAATGCAGAAATGTTTTTCAGTTTCAAAATCATCAGGAGTAATTTGTGTCACCATCACACAGAGTTTTGGAAGTGGCCCATACACTTCTGAGCTATAACTAGCCAGCTAGAAAGTAAGAGAGAACCCAACAGAGGAAACAGCTGAAGAACTCTTGCTATGTTTACTAGCATCCACAATTTGGAGAAAATTCTTGCTGTGATTTGTTCAGGGCCAAGGTCTGAGAAGTCACTATTGTCCTGAGTTTTGCAAAAGCATTCAAGAATGTTGAGACTTGAGAAAGAAGATACATTGCCTCTAAAATATGACAAAATTCAACTACAAAATTGAAAGAACAATTATACAAACAATACATAGAATTCCTTTATTGTAGCAAAATATACATGCATAAATATTTAAAATAAATGTGAACATTTTAATATTTTTGATTTCATGTGCATTGGAGCATCAAAAAGGAGAGTAGACGGAAGTCTTTAAAAGTCTCAGAGCAGTTCCTCAAGAAGGCCCACTTTGCTTCAGATCCTAGGAACTAAAATAGCTGTTACACATGACCCCCAACCTGGTAGGGAAATGTACTAGGCTTTGGAACTGGGCTGCCCTATGTCCCTGCTCTACACTGACCAGTTGAACAGTTGCAAGGTAGTTACCAAATGCTCCCAGTCTCAGCCAAACCACACATTTGTGATTAAGCCAGAGGCATTCAGAGAGGATCTCACAAACACGTAAGGTGCTCACTACTGTGTTTTCTTTCAAGGACATGCTCAAGCCCCCAACCCAGCCTCATCCCTCCCCCTCCATCCCCAGCCACTGCCGTCCCTCTCTACCCCCACCGAGACTCCCCATCAGCAAAACACTACAACTAGATTCATCATTGCTTCATGCTCAGTTCGACAGTGTTTCTAAGAAGCATTTCATTTCAGTCACACTTACAGTATCCATAAACAAGTTTCTTAGAAAAACCCAGGAACATGCCCAGCAAAATGTAAAAGCCCCTTCTTCCCGGTTCAGTTTGGCTCTACCCAAAGTTTGCTCCTTTCCCAAGAGACACCGCGAGATGCATAATTCTTGTGTGCAGTCCACACTGAAAAATTGGAGACCCACCTACCTACCTGACTGGGTAGTCTGCATGGAAGGTTTGTCTACTTGAGTATATTTAATTTTTTTGTTTCAATTATTTATTTAGATGAGTCAGCAATTTTCCACATTATGATGATCAGTAAAAATTATATTCTTTTTTATTTTAAAAAGCGAAACAGAAAAAAAGGATAGAAATGATACAGAATTTCAAAAAAGAAAAAAGTAGGTAATTAATACTAGTTAATATATTGCACATTGTTATCTCAGAACTACAGGTTACAAAATCTACATACAAAGTGATCAATCAAACAATGACAGTACAAACTGTTCTTTTTGATGAACTAAGAGAGATTAGTAGTATAGTTATCTATCTAACATACAAAAACTCATATTGGTTTGTAACTTTTTGTTTACTTTAAAATGTCATGAAATCTCTTCCCTAACATTTCATTTAAATTCACTTTTCTTTTTAAGTACTATAGACTATAGATATTTGGAGGGATTAGAAAACCCTAAAGTTAGTGACTTTATGAGACTGTGTCTCAAAAAATAAAATAAATAAAATTTTTAAAAAGAGCTAAAGCTATAGCTCAGTACAAGGCTCTGAGTTCAATGTCTAGTATGATAAAAACAAAATAAAAGAAGAAAAGAAATGAAAGAAAGCAGAAAGGAACAAAACAGGAAGAAAGAAGACAGAAAAAGAGAAAGTGAAGGGAAGAGAAAAGAAGGAAAGTAAAGGGAAGGGAGAAGAGGAAGGTAAGGAGAAAGGGAAGGGAAAGGCAAAGGAAGTGTGAGCCAGAGACTGTGCCAAAGCACAGCAGAGAGATAGGAGAACCTGAGTCAAGCCCCTTCTCACCTTTCCTTGTTTCGCCCCCACCTCCACCCCCACAGCAAGCACAAGAAAATTCTCTCTGGAAAGTTCTCTTATCTGCCTAAAATCTGGAGCCATAAAAAAGTAAACAGAAATGGCTGCTTCTGGTCCTATCCCTCAGCTTTTGTGAACTAAACTGATATCACAAAAAAGGAAGACTAAAGCCTTTCAACACCTCTGGCAGTCTTTTGTTATACACTAATATCTTCTATGTCAGCCCCACAGAGAATCACAATCCACTATCTGTTCTGTGGGCCAAATATACTTTGTCCCAGGTCATCCCGTGATCTCCAAGTAGATTGAGTTGCCTGAAAAATCATTCACTCTTCCCCTAAAAATTGTCTAATTCCCTATTTTCCTCCTCCTTTACAGAAAAAAGTCAGGGGGGTAACAAGTTTCTGGATAATATTGCACCAGAGGCTAATTACACTGTGTGAGTGCCTCCCTGTACATTAATAAATCTGTCTGCCTCTTCTCCTGTTTAATCTGTCTTTTTCAGTTAATTCCACTGAACCCTCAGAGGACAGAGGTAAAATTTTCTTTGGCTTCTACAACGTGCTGTGTTTTGATTGTTCATTCCTGTTACTTAGGTTGGAATCAGAGCAACTTGTACAGGTGTGACTGCTGTGTACATCCTTTCCACCTTTACCTCTGAGCACACAGGTAAGGAGATAGGTAAACTCAAGGCAGCAAAGTGGCTGAGTCACACTGTGTGCACGTGTTAAAATTTGATTTTCCCTGTCACACTCTTCCTTCTACTTAGCCTTATCAGTTTACACTGCTGTGAACAGGGCAGGAAAGCTTCTGTTTCCTATCTCCAACCCAGAAGTTCTGCTACTGGATGGAACTTCATCCAAGTGCAACACTCTAGATTTCACAGTCCCAGGAGCAAACAAATAGGCTTCCATTTCAATGCTGATGCCAACAGATGCTTTCTAAAAGTGGCATTTCAATTTGCTTTTGCTTCAAAAACATTATGAGCAGGCTTTTTAAACAAAAGCCAGAACCATCACTTTTTTACCCTTGGTTTTTTGTAATAGTGAATCCTCTCTAATCCTCTTACACTAGTCAAAAACCTGCTGTTTTGTGTTGACCCCACCATCAAGCTAGTAAAAATCCACAGCTGTTTTGGCAGAATTATCATGGAATACCCACACACATACACTTAACAGCAAGCAGCAGTAGGCGTTTTAAAAAGCATCTTAGAAATGGGCCTGACCATTATCTTAATTACAATCAACATGTTTATAATGCTAAATACATTGACCTAAAAACTCAGTCTCCACATGGCATGCATGTGGATAGATAATCTGAGAACACATTTGTGACATTTTGTTGACATTCTCTCTCTCCAGTGTAAAAGGATAGATCACTATCCATACACATTGGTATGAGGAAGAGCCCTGGTTTGACATTTGAATACTACTTCACTTATTTTCCTGGAATTTGGACAATGGAAGGTAAATATAACTTAGCTGAAATCTGCCCTTATAACTTCAGTGGTGTCAACTTCATGGTAAATTAAGCCCCTAGGTAGTCATTTCAAAAAGCTTTTAATTCACTCATTCATGGTAATAATATTTACTTGAGGCTTACTGTGTGCAGCATATGCTGGGCATTGAGAATGTTGTGTTTGAAAGAACATACTGTGCCTGACAAGTACTACCATGGTCACAGGAGAAACAGGACCCAAACTCCACCCCGACCCAGAGACAGGAACCAGAGCAGCCAGATTATGGAGGAAGGGAGTAGAAAGGGGTCCAAGGAATCTCATTCCTGAGGTGAGACTCAAATAGATAAGGGTTGCAAGGAGGGAGGATGTCCCAATTAGCAAAGAAAAGCAAAGAGTTGTCACCAGCAAGTACTTGAGAGAGTACAAGCCACTGTGGCAGAAGTAAGAGTGCGGAAAGGGAAGGCTCCTACTCAACCCATGGAGTATCATGTGACCATCTGGTTACCATTTCCAGTACACAGAAAGGAGTTCCTACAGAGACTAGAGCCCCCTCCAAAGCAATTCATTTGACAGCCTGTGAGTCAAACTTCCAGCTCTACAAAATGTTCTTCTTTTTTTTTAGTTTATTTTTCCTTTTATAGAAAAAAGTAAAACAAAATTTCATAACAATAATAGGAGAAACCATCTCAGAGACTCACATCAACTAGGCATCTGCATCTAGCAATCTGCAGTCATCCAACCAAGAACCCTCCATGAGTCCTGAAAGGACTGTGAAACTTCTTCCAGTGACACACCCACACCTCAGTGAGGCTTGCTTGTGGGAACTGGGAAGCTGTGCACAGCAAGCTACCCACACCTGGAAACCATCTCTAAGGGCCACAGGGACTGGGAGCCTGTGCCCAATGACTCACAGTCATCTGGGAGCCCTTGGTGAGGCCTGCTAGGACTGCAAGTCTGTGCCCAACAGCCCATCCACACCTAGGAACCATCTCTGGCCCACAAGAACTGGAAACCTGCACCTAACAACCTACAGTCATCTAGGAATCCTCATAAGGCCCACTGGGACCAAGTGTCTCTGCCCAGAAACCTGGAACCAACAGTAACCTTTGGCAAGGCCCACTTCTGGACAGCCTACCAGAATAGGAAGCAGCAAGGACGTGGCATCCAGCTGATTCAGAAGAACACAAGAAAATGCCAAAACAAAAGAAGAAAACACAATCTCAAACTTCCAGCCCACCCTGATCAAGTCCAGGAGACATAGACATGGATGAACTTGGAAATGACACTCCTGAAATCTTGAAATGATAGGAAGAGAAGTCAAGAAACAATTCCAGGAAGCTGTAAAGGAAATCAGATCAGATATAACCCCTCTGATAAAAACAGAAATGATAAACATAATGAAAGAACTAGTGAGTATATCCAAAGAAGACATAGATTTAAAAAATACAGGAAAGGAAAGTGATGGAAACTTTGAATGCACAATACAGGAAACAATAAGAATACATGAAATAGATTCAAGGAGATATTCAGGAAATCAAAAATTCCTTTGAAAGCTGGCAAAACCAAATGAATTAAACTGAAGATAGACATTCAGACCTCAAAGCTGTGATTGTGACTAGTGATTATGAAAGGAAACAGCTCTTAAAATAGCAAGAAATCAGGAAATAACAATTCAACAGTTGCACGATGATGCAAAGAGAAATGATATAAGGTTATAGGTGTCAATGAAAAAGAAGACAACACAAATGACATAAAAAGACTATTTGCAGACATAATAGCAGGAAATTTCCCAAACTTAGGGAAAGAACCTGACCTACAGATAGTGAAGCATATAAAACTCCAATTAGCCATAACCAAAATACATCTACAACTTGACATATAATAATCAAGATTCCAGAAATTCGGCAAAAGAACAGAATATTAAAATCTTCAAGAAAAAAACATATCTATAAAGGAAAGCCTATCAGAATCACTGCAGACTTCTCAACATAAACCATCAAGTCAAGAAGAGCATGGAATAAAGTATTTCAAGTATTGATATACAACAACTGCCACCCCAAACTGATGTACCCTGAAAAACTATGTTTCAAAATCAATGAAGAAAGAAGATACTTCCACGATGAAGAAAAACTGAAGAACTTCATGGCAACCCAACTAACTTAACAAAGAATACTAAAAGACATTCTATAGAAAGACAGAAATGACTACAATTCTAAGAACAACAATAGAAAGAACAAGTAAACAACAAGTAGGACAAGCAATTAAACAGAGAAGGAAAAGTAGGGAACCAACAACAGAAAGATAACATGACAAAGATATGCCAGTACATATCAGTTAAACCCATTAATGTAAATGGCTTCAATTCACCAATCAAAAGAAACAGACTGACAGAGTAGACTAAGAAACAAAACACAACAATATGTGGTATACAAGAAACACATTTAACTCAAAAAGAAATTCATAGGCTGAAAGTCAAAGGATGGAAAACAATACTCCATTTGACAGGAACCCAGAAAAAATCAGGAGTAGAAATTCTATTTGCAGAAATGTGAACCAAGAATGATCCAAAGACATAAAGAAGATCACTACATACTTGTTAGAGGAAATCTTCAAGAGGAAGAAATAACAATCATAAATATATATGCACCAAATATAGGAGCACACAGCTATGTAAGACAAATAGTAATAGACATGAAAAATCAAGTAAGAAATAATACAGTCATAAAAAGGAACCTGAACCCTCCATTGTCACAAAGAGACAGGTCAACTAGACTAAAAAGCAGCAAACAAATAACAGAACTGAATCAAACTAGTGAACAAATGGACTTAGTAGATGTGACTTCCACTCAACATCATCAAAATATACATTCCTTTCAGCTGCACACAGCTGTACTATACTAGCCCATAGAACATGCTGAAGTAAATGCAAAACAATTGAAGTTATCCCTTGCATATTATCTGAACACAGTGCCATGAAATTGGAAATTACTGACAAAAGAAATCTCAAAACTCCATAAACACATGGAAATTAAGTAATACCCTCCTGAATAATCAATAAGCAACAGGAGAAATAAAAGAAATTTAACAATATCTGCAAGCAAATAAAAATGCAAATACAACTTACCAGAACCTGTGGGGCACAATGAAAACAGTCCTCAGAGGGAAATGTATTGTGGTGAATTCTCACATCAGGAACCAGAATAAACACAAAGAAACAACCTGATGTTACACCTCAAACATCTACAAAAAGAAGAGTAAATCAAGACTAAAGCTCAAAGAAGGGAGGAAATTATAAAGATCAGAGCAGAAATTAATACAATTGAGGCTAAAAAACAATACAAACAAAGAATTGAACAGATGGTTCTTTGAAAGAGTAAATAAAATTAATAAGCCCGTAGTCAACCTTCTCAAAAAAGGACAGAAAGCAAAATTAACACAATAAGGGATGAAAATGGTGAAATCACTACACACCGAAAGGAAATACAGAAAAATCATCAAAATCCTCAAAATCTTTACTGTCATAGATTCAGTAACACAGAAAAAATGGACAGATTCCTAGAAACATATGAATTACCAAAGCTGGATCAAGAAAATGTAAAACTGCTGAATAATTCAATTTCAGTTAATGAAATTGAAAATGTAATTAGACCTTTACCAAGAAAAAAAATCCAGGTTCACTGTTGAATTCCACAAGAAATTCAAAGAATTCAATGAATTCCACAAGAAATTCAAAGAATGCCAACACTCCTCAAACTCTTCAGTGAAACTGAAAGGGAAGTAATTCTCCCTAACTCATTCCTCTGATACCAAAATGAAAGAAAGGCCTAACCAAAAAAGAGAACTACAGGTCAATCTCACTCATGAACATAGATGCTAAAATCCACAATAAAATACTAGCAAACAGAATACAGCAAATCATCAAGAAGATTACACACTGTGACCAAGTGGGATTCATCCCAGGAATGCAGGGATGATTCCACATATGCAAATCAATAAATGTAATACAAAGCATCATCAACAGAATCAAAGACAAAAATCACATGATCATCTCAATAGATGCAAAACAAGCTTTTAATAAAGTCCAACACTCATTCATGATAAAAATCTAAGAAAAAATTGGAATAGATGGTCTTTACCTCAATATGATAATAACCATATGTGATAAACCAGTAGCCAACATGTTACTACCTGGATAAAAAATAAAGCTTTCAACCTAAAATCAGGAAGAAGACAAGGAGGTCACTGTCACTGCTCCTATTCAACATAGTTGTAAAACACTGGCCAGAGGTACTAGACAGGAGAGAGAAATAAAAGGAAAAACGATAGGAAAGGAAGAAGTGAAATTATTATTTGCAGATGACAAAGTACTCTACATAAAAAAACCCAAAACTCAACTGAAAAATTTCTAGATCTAATAACCAGATTCAGTAATGTAGATACATTAGATAATGTATGTATGTAGTAATGTAGATACAAAGGCAACACTCAAAAATCAATGGCATTCCTATACACAAAAACTCACTGAGAGAGAAATTAGGGAAACCACACCCTTCACAATAGCACCCCAAAAAATGAAATACTTAGGAATCAATCTAACAAAGGAATTAAAAGATCTACACATTGAAAATTACATTACTCTTAAAAAAGAAATCAAAGAGGATTTCAGAAAATGGAAAAACATTCCTTGTTCATGGATAGAAAGAACCAACATTATGAAAATGGCCATTCTTCCAAAATTGTTACATAGATTTAATTCAATTACAATCAAAATACCACTAGCATACCTCACAGAACTAGAGAAATCACTCCTAAATGTCATCTGGAACCAGAAGAGACCTAGAATAGCAAAGGCAATTCTAGGCAGTAAAGGCAAAGCAGGAAGCACCACAATCCCTGACTTGAAGTTACACTACAAATCTACTGTGATAAAATCAGCATGGTACTGGAATAAAAACAGATCTGAAGATCAGTGGAATAGATACTAATGCACTTAGCCACCTTATCTTTGACAAAAGAGCCAAAAGATTCACTAGAAAATAGACAGCCTCATTAACAAGTGGTTCTGGAAAAACTGGCTTTCCATATGCTAAAAACTAAAACTAGATCCAAGTCTATCACTATGCATAAAGTAAAGTCAAAATGGATCAAAGATCCAAATATTAAAACAGAAACACTAAATCTGCTGGAAGACAAAGTAGATAGAAATCTTGAAGACATAGAGTTAGGTAGAGTGTTCATGAACAAAAATCAAACTGGACAGGAAACACTTCTCAGAGTCAACAACTGGGATCTCATCTTATTAAAAAGTTTTTGCACTTCAAAGGAAATCATCAAGAGTGAAAAGAAACCCCACAGTCCAGGAAAATTTTTAAACAACTGTACCTTACACAGAAGACTTCTATCTACAACATATGAAGAATTGAAAAGCATCAGGTGTCCAAAATTCAAAGACCCAATCCACAAAAGTTGGCATCTAAGATGAACACTCAGTTTTCAGATGAAGAAATACAAATGGCAAATAAATATATGAAAAATGTTCAGCATCACTGTCCAGTAGAGAAATGCAAATTAAAACAATGCTGAGATTCCATCTCACTCCAGAAAGAATGGCTAAATTCAAGAAATCAAATGTGGCAGGGATTGCGAAGAAAAAGGAATTGTTCTCCACTGTTGCTAGGAGTGTAGGTTGCTACAACCACTGTGGAAATCAGTGTGGAGGTTCCTCAAAAAACTAAGATTAGAGATACCGTTGACGCAGCTCTCCCACTTCTGGGCATTTTCCCAGGAAAATGAAGACATCATACCACAGTGATATATGTGCACCCGTGTTTTTAGCAGCATAATTTGTAGTAGCCAAATCTTGGAAACAACCCAAATGCCCATCATCTGAGGAATGAATAAAAAAGATGTATTTTTATACAATGGAGTACTACTCAGCTATAAAAAAGGATTGCATCAAGGCTTTTATAGGCAAATGGATGAGACTTGAGACCATACTTATAAGTGAAATAAGTCAGGCTCACAAGTGCAAATACCATATTGTCTCCCTAATATAAGAAACTGAAACAGTAAATAAGATCCAAAATCTACAATAGATACTGTGAAAGGATAAGAAAATTCTCAAAGGGGGAAAATAACTGGGATGTGGTAAGGCAAAAAGAAGAAAAGGAGAAGGAAAAAGATATAAATTTGTTTATACATACATAAGACAGCTAAGATGATTACACTACTAATTCTATTAGTTCTTGGAAAAGAACAGTTAATACTCATATGATTAAAACAATTTTACATGTCTATATTGGGTATTCTAAAAACTCTTCTGAAGGTAGCAATATACAATATCGCAACCATTGTTAAACTCCTATTATCTTTTTTTCAAAGCCTTATATTGTTATTGTTTTAGGTTTCTTGTTTCTCTTCTAGTTGTTTGTATGTCTTGTCTTTCTTGGTTTTTCTTTTCTGTGTCTTTTTCTCTTTAAAATAAAATTTTTAAAAAATAACAAGAGAAAAAATAGTTCATAGATTGCATATTGTTATCTTCAAAGTAGTTTCTCTAAGTAGTTTCTTCAAAGTACAAGATATGGATATAAAAATTTCTCCAAATGATAAAGTCACAAACCTTCCTTTTCAATGAACTAAGAGAAACTAGTAATATAACTATCTTATATTTTTTCTTTTTTCCTTCCTTTCTTTACCCTTTGCCCCTCCTAGATCCTTTTTCCTTTTGAACAATTTCTTCTCAATTTACAATACATATTGTACAATTTTGGACCTTATTTACTCTTTAAGTTTCTCACACCAGGGCAGCAGTATGATGTTTGGAGTACTACTCAGCCATAAAGAAGAAATAAACATGAGACTTTTATGGGTAAATGGATACAACTTGAGACCAAACTCAAACATGAAATAAATATGACTCACATGTCTGCATCATATTCTATACTCAGAGAATCAGACCAGCACCTGTTCCACAGCTCCGTATTTGCAGATACTTCAGTTCCTAGCCCAACTACTACACCCTCTAATTGTGAAAGTTCTTTCCATCCTTCAAACCCACTTATTTTCCAATCCTGTGCCTTGTTCCCAAGCCTCTCCAGTGCCACCTCCCCAACAGCCCCATTATCTTGTCCTCTTTTTTCCTCACTCTCCATATCCCCTTCCCAAAAACCAGCACTGGGCACCAGACAGATGTGGACATGTCTGCTAAAATAAATTGAGTGGGAGTCAGGGACATAGCTCAGTGACACAGTGCCTGTTTGGCAAGCATGAGGTCCTGAGTTCAATGCCCATTACCCAAAAAGCAAACGAACAAAAATAAAATAAATTGAGTGCACCCTGATCAAATCATTCTGCAGGCATAAGAAATGGCCCCTGAATAAGGTATTTCTCTGTTTTGTTATTTTTGATCACTACAAAGTCATATCTTTGAAATTTAAATGTTGCAGAAATCTGCTCATCTTCAGCTTTATGCTTTCCCCAAAGATTCACACTTCCTGTTGTCTTTGCTCCCCTAACTCTTTCAAAGATTATCAGCCTTGGTTTTGCTAATGTTTGAAGCTGGGTCATGAGATGGATTCACAGGGGTTTACTTTTCTCTCTACATTTTGTATGTACTTGAAAGTATCAGTAACAGCGTGTTTCTAAAAGCACCAACATTTGAAGTCATTTAGACATTTCTTAAGAACTTACTTGTTTAGGTAAAACTGTTTTCTGGTGAGCAGAGCAGGAGAGTAGGCTTTGAAATCAAACAGTCCTAGATCCAAACCTCGCCCCATTATTTACTATCTGTTCTACCTTAGACATACTACATGACCTCTGTGAATATTAACTTATGTTCTGTTTCTGAATATCAATTATTTCGATCTGTCAGTTGAGGATGACGGTAATAATGTGCATTTTGTAAGGTAGACATAGGAATGGGATGATACAGTGAATGGACGGTGCTTGGCACTACAACAGGCTTATAGTTACTGAGGCTCAATAAAACAGAGCTATTGTTACTACCTGAAAGAGAATGCTTTCCTTCTCCATGTACCACACTTTCAGAACATCTTTCTGGTGTTGATTTACTTATATGTGTGTCTCCTTTCTGTCTACTATAAAACTCCTCAGAGACTGTTCCGGTACCTGATTCATTTCTGAGTCTTTAGCATCCAGCATATGGTCCAAGACATAGAAAATGCTCCTGAAAGGTTAGCATGCACAGAGCCAGGGATTTAGTAGCTCAGTGGCCTAAGTGACCTAAGTGGCAGGTTGGGAGTTCGATCTCTGGCAAAAAAAAAAAAAAGGTATAGTATGTACAAATTGCATCAAAGTACATGCATACTTACACACATATATGTATGTAAATATATATCCACACGAATATGTGCATGTCTGTGTGTGCATATAACATATTTTTCCTGCAATATATATGTTATTATCTTTGTGCAACCATGTCAGATGCCAGTAATCTATAGGCCTCAGCCATCAGAGGGTAATAGTACCCAAAGATATTAGAACCATCCCTAATATTGTGGCCCTATCATTCTCTGTTTTGCTTTTTTCATTCCTTTATTTGTTCAACAAAGATATAATGGGCACTTCCTAAAAGCTTTATATTCTGGGTCCTTTGGACTATGTACAGAAGAGGATGGAAGAAACAGCTTTTGTTCTCAATATGCTCATCATTTGGGAACACAGTATGGAAGTAAGGAGATTATTCCATGACAGTGTGGTCACTCTTTGGAAAAAAAAAAGGTGAGAGTAGAGCCAACAAGGAGATGTAAAAGAAGGCCTATAGCAGTTACACCTAATACAATCCTCAAGGGAAGTAGGAGTAAACTGCAGAGTAGGGAAGGATGTCCCAAGCATAAAAAGAACAAAGAACTCTACAAAGTGTACATAGTTCAGAATGCCTATAAAATAATATCACTAGGGCAATAAAAATGGATAAGGCTGCAGAAATCTCCAGGGACCACCTCCTGAAAGTCCTTAATGAGACCGGTTTTTTCCTGCAAAGTCATTGGTTGCCATCAAAGAATGCTAAATAAAGCATTCTTACGCAGACCTACTTATATTGTATAAATACAAAGCCTTGTGAGCTTTCCAATAGCACAGAGAATGGGGATTTGGGCAACCTAACTGGAGGAAGCTATCAGAATCAGATTTTGACCGTAATAGGTCTCATGTCTCCTAATCTTAAACCAGAATATATCTCAGAAAGCAGCTTATCCAACCCTATTGTGCAGAAACAAAGCTAACTTATTTTCAAGGGCTATGAAGTAGTATATCCATTTGTTTAAATGAAATGAAACACCCTGCCTTATAATCCAGTCTTCCCAGGTCCTGCTCCCACCTGCCACTTTGCCAGTGTCTCTGCCCAAGGGACCCTCAGAGGTAGTCTCACTTCTGAGGATACAGCTCAAAGCAGATCCTTTTTAACAGCTAAAAATGCTTCACAATTTTGAGAGCCGATAGAATGTCTAGTCTATGAATATGAAAAAATTTCTAACTGGTTTAGGACATTGTCTCATAATGATTAGAAAGTTAAACCCTTTTTAAATCAGAGATTATTCTTTAGCTTCTAATACTATTTAAATTACAACTCCTAAATCTTGAATGATGTAACAGTCTAAAGCCCAGATGCTGCTTTTTTTTTCTTTAATTCTGTGCATCCCCTGGAAGTTACTTAACATGACAGAAGGCCACACAGATTGGCCTGGTAACAAAATCCTAGAGGTGTTGCTTCTGCTATAATGCACACCATTCCTCCATCCTCTATAAAGTAAACAGGTTGGTTTGTTGTGTTTTCCATCCAAGGAATCTTAAACATATTGAATGAAGTATATCGAGTCTATAGAGTACCACAGTCTCATGATCCACCAGGTTGGATGCTGCGAATAACCCCAGTAACAGGACTATGCAGACAGCAGGTCCTGCCTTTAACAATGTGGAACCAGCAGGTTATTAACTGATTATTCCTGAAACAAATTCTGCAAAATAAGGAGAATGGATTGACTGAAATGTTTTGGCTAGATTTATTCAGTCATTATTTAGTGGTAATTTAAGGCAATTTTCTTAACCACACAGATATTGAAAGCTGCTTGCTTTTGGAATAATAGATAAGCATAGCAGAAAACAATGGTACCTGGGAGAATCTCAAACTACATGTACTCTAGAAGTCACTTCCATTGCATCAGGCAAACATCAAAAAGTCAAGTGTGTGTCAGATTCATTATGTTACAAATGCAACAAAGATTAAATGCTTGATGTTTTCAAAATAGAAATCCTGCAAAGAATCAAGGAACTTAACATCTTAGTGCTCAAGTCTCTATACACGCTGGCTTCCTTTTAACCCTCACAGGAACCTGCACATCTGTTTCCATTTCACAACTGGGCAAATAGGCTCAGAGTGGTGAATATTTAGTACTGGTTTTGCTCAGAAAATTGGTTTCAATTTTCTGATTGAAAATTGTAGCTGCAGTGTGGACACTGGCCTGTCTGAAACAAAGCGGCTAGGGATAGGAGGTAGAACTAGGGTGAAATGCTGCTGGTGCATGCCAGGGGAGAAATCCCGAGGGGCTGCTCAAGGAGGAGAGAATTCAGAAATTCCCAAAATTGGACTGCATATTGATTTCTTTGGGGGCTGGGAGGAGGGGGGCAGGTGATCTATCCACTGGAAAAGTTAATATAAAAGTTTTGCTTTTGCCATTTAATGGATTAGCTCAACTGAGATTCAGAGAGTGTGACCTGCTTATATCTAGAAGAAATCAATGACTTTCCTAAATGCACCCAAATTCTATGCACGGAAGCCCACTGCTCAGTCTCCCTTCCTACTGCGTCAGTGGCTAATAAAACCAGTGTGCGTGTTCCATTAGGTAAGGCAACTTCTTAGATTAAAAAAAAGTGGGGAGCATTTTTTTAAAATTGTCTCTAACTTGCTAAAGTGTTTCACATAGACTTGGCATTATTAAGATTCATCACCACAGTTAAAAATAAAAATGAAAGTCATATTGTAATTTCGCTTTTACAGTTACAAATTAACTCGGCTAAAAGATTCTTTCAGTAAAATTAACATTTCATAACATCTTATCAATCCAGTATGCCAGGAACTCAAAGTATATGCTCATTTTAAAAGTATTGAGCTGTAAAATTCTTTAATATCATTTGTGACATATTATTTACATGTCACTCCTTTGCCAGTAAAAGAATGCTTTTGTGTCATGTATCATCAGTTCGACAGTGACAGCTCCGCCTGAGCATTGCAACTTATGTTGCTGAGCTTCAGATTTAGGAATAAAATTAAACTTTAAAAAGTAAAGATATCCAGCAATTTATGAAGCAGAAAGAAAAGGCATCATGCTTCATAGGTACTCATTCTAGATTATGCTCATTACATGCCGAAGCCTGAGGACGGCAAATAGGGAATTTAAAAAGACACCATCTGCTGTGTGATCAATTTAACCCTTAATTTCATTATCACCTGCTGTTGCGCTCTTCTCCAGGATGAAAAAAAAATGACTAGCATATCAATTAACTAAGTAGCGGTTTTAGCAAGACCTAAGAATATGCCTTGTTTGACAGTTTCTTAAACCCAGAATTACAACCTGTTATTCTCTTCAGAAAAAGAAAATCCATTATAATTTACATTAAAAATGAATACCACACATAAAGTGGTTTCTATCTGCCAGAAGTTCATAATAATTCCATAGTAGAGTACAGTGTTTTCTGAAATTTTACTTACTTAGGAATAAAAGGCCAATTTTTTGGAAAGCTGTCGAATCTGAAAATTTTAAAGTAGTTCCTCAAGTAAAGCAAGGTTTCTTTAAAAGGGAAAATAAGATACAAGAAAAAGAGCATGTATCCCAAATCAGAAAACATTTTCTGCTTAAATATTCAAAGATAACACATGGCATATTCAAGAGGAAAAATTTCCAATATTTTAATAAAGCATTGTATACTTGAAAATATTCTTGTTTTCTTATTTATACACCTGAGGTATTCCAGCTTTCAAAATACATTTAACAAGCACAACACAACTCATGCAAGGTTGATTTGAGTTCACAAAATAATTTTATTATATGTAAGAAAGCATACAGGCAGAAAAATTAAGAAAACATTCACAATACATATATAACACAGACCTGATCCAGGAAATATTCTTCAGTAGATTTTTGTTCTTTTTACCAATTTCATCTACATGTTAAGTCAATGGCTTATCAAGAACACTACCTTGTAAACATGAAGAAACAAAAAACTCTGTTGAAATACCCCTCATGAGTTAGTATCTGGCAAAGGAGGCTGACGGTACTTTTTACAGTCCACGCTATGACATGGGAACCTGATTCCAAAGCACAGAGAAAGTGACAACATTCTTCAGAGATGCTGATGGCTTTGGGATGCTTAACACACCCAAACAGAATGGGGCCTCCCATTCCTTCCATCAACAAAGGTACTGTACCTTCTTTGAGGGTAATGAGGCACTATTCATTAGTTAGCATACTATTAACATTTAAAGATGATTTTTTTAAAAGTCAGTTCTAAATTCAGGTTAAAGCACTACAGAATTGGCCCCAAGGAGTGGCTTGGTTTGACTTGGGAAAACAAGATGTGGGGTTTGAGCTTTATCCATCTGTGGAGCTACTGTGACCCCAAATTAAGGAAATTCACTGTCCTTGCTACATATCTTTATCCAAGACTGCCATTTGTTTGGTTCAGAAAAGCTATCTGAAGCATGAAATGAGAAAAGATGCAAAAGGCCAATTATTTTACATAAATACAAAGTGGCATATACTTTTTCTTACCACCTAAGATTATAAATGCAAAGCTGTGTTATTCTTAAGCTAGATTTCAAATAAGATATTTACAGAACTTCAGATTCACCTGGGAAAAGACTTTGCCATTTAGAACATTTAGAACACAATAGTAGCTATATTTTTTTTTTCAAAATCATTTTAGGGGAAAGAAAAGCATTCACAGCATTTGCCAGTTCTCACCTTGTATTTATTAACGCCTGTGTATTTTAAGAAATCATTACTACTTCATTTCCTGCCAGCCTCTTCTGTGTTTCTAGAAGTTATTCATGAACATTTAGAATCAGAGTCTGTGTGTTTGCTTCATTGGCTTATAAAGTGCTAGGTCAATGGACAGCTCAATCTCAGATAATTCATTGTTTATTCTATTAAATATGATAAATATAGATTATGATAGCTTTAAAATATACATATAATACAATAAATAAATAAAATCAGTATCAACAAAGCATCTCTCAATTCTGAAAAAAGAACTCCATTCCTACAATAAGGCTTAATTTTTTTTAGAAATAATTTACGAAGGCATGCACCTACCTTTACAACCTGAAAACTGCTTGCAACAGTTTTAGCACCTGTTTGTATACAGCAAACTCAACCCTTCTCATTTCCTTTCCAGAAAGGTTTGACTTTTAAATGAAGTTGTTCATACATCCTAAGACAACAGTTCCAAAAATGATTTTGGATTCAAAGATGTGTCCCTTGTGGTTTCCCATATGTCCCGGTTTGATGGGCTATGAATAACAGCAAACAAACTGGAATGTATTTGAAAATATACTTAGTTGTCTGTTTGAAAGCAGCAGAGGGCTCTCTTGACATCTCACTGTCTCACCAGACCTTGATTCCTAACAGCAAGCCCCAAACAAATCTCCTTTAGCTTTTGCATGCCAGGATTCCTCTAGGAGTTCAGGTTGCGTGCTGTCCACTGTGTGTGATGGGCTGGATCTTCTCTAGAGAGACATCAGTGTCATAATCCAATATGACTGATAGGGCTGGGGACAGCTTCTCCAGGGGTTTGGCTATTCCCCCTGCCTCCTCCTTTTTCAGGTCCTCAGAGGACCCTACCGCATGTGGGATCAGGTAAACCAGATTGCATTCCTTGGAGATGGAGCCTCGTGGCTCGTGATGGCTGGAGAACACCACAGCCCCATTGTTATTGATGCTGACTGTCTCTATGGCATTATTTGTTGTAGGGCAAAGTCTGTAGCATCCTAAGAGAGTTGAAAACGCCTTCTGAAAATCAGCATTAAAGGCATAAATGATGGGGTTCAAGGAAGAATTAGCCCACCCAAACCATACAAACACATCAAAGGTGATGGAATCAATGCAGAAGGGCTGGGTTTCCCCAGACTCACAGAAGGGAACCATACAGTTTGAGATGAAAAAAGGGAGCCAACAGCACACAAACACCCCCATGATCACAGACAGAGTCTTCAAAACTTTAGTCTCTCTTTTGAAGGACATCTTAAAGGAGCTCTCTGACTGAGAACATTCGACAGGGTTTCCATTACCTGTGGTGGTCTGGCAATTCTTGGCATGCACGGCTGCCCTTTCCAAGGCCGAGATGCGCCGTATTTGTTTCTGGGCAATTCTGTAGATACTAGTATAGGTCACAATCATGATGGCCACTGGGATGTAAAAGCTTATTAGGGAGGATGAAATGGCATATGTCCTGCTCAGTCTGGTGTCACAGTTGTCTGGGGTGTCTTCCAGGAAAGTAGCATTCCCATCGGAGGGGCTCATGGGTTTTGCCTTGTGCCAGCTGAGCTGCACAGGAATGAAGGAGATGAGAACAGACAAAGTCCATGCTATGCTGATCAGAATGAAAGCTGCCTTGGGGGTCATCTTCCTCTCATACTGGAAGGGGCTGGAGATAGCCCAATATCTGTCCACGCTGATCACACAGAGGTTAAGGATGGACGCAGTGGAGCACATGATGTCAAAGGCTACCCAAATGTTACAGAAGGACCCAAAGGGCCAAAAGCCAGCAATCTCAGCCACAGCTTTCCAGGGCATGACCAAGACGGCCACCAAGAGATCTGACACAGCTAAGGAAATGACGAAGAAGTTGGTCACCTTAGACCGCAGATGTCGGAACCTGATGACAGCAGCACAGACCAGGGTGTTTCCCAGCAGAGTGGACAGGATGAGCAGGGACAGGAAACAGGCTGTAAGGATGCGGAAGGAGAAATCTCTCTCCACGACCAGACCAGCCTCGTCCATGCTGGAGGTGTTCAGAGTCATCTTCCAGAAGGAATGCACATCAAGGGCTTGAGGCCCCTCAAGTAGAAAGCAAGGATAGGAAGTCAATCCGATTTATCCTCACAGGCAGCCCAGGCCCAGCCCCAGTTGCTCCCCAGGGTAGAGGATCTCACCAGCATTCCCTTAGGGATGGAAAACATTAGTGGCTGGAACTTCCCTTTGGCGATTGGCGTCAGCCCTAGACAAGGTATCTGGCTTTCTGCATTTGTCTTCTGACTCCCTTGCTCCAGGTCACTGTCACCAGTACCAGCTCACCCCTAGATTCCCTCAAGGAAAGCACTGGCTTTTTAGCATATTCTAATCACCAACCAGAGACACCCAGGCCTCTGCCTTGCCAGTCAATCCCGGTCACATTTCAGGGTCGTTGCCTCTAGGGTGATGACAGGGAATTTTCCCCTTCTAAGACGCAGCTGAAAACACATGTCTTGTTCCTCCAAGCCCCTGACTCTTCCGCAGCTCTCTCAACACCCTTAAAAGCGAAGGAAAAACACACCGTCTTTCGCCAAGATTTGAGCAGATGTAGCTTTACTCATGTCAAACTCAATCCAATCACTTGCTGGGCAAGCCCGACAAGGCCACCTACCTCGCTGTGGGGTTGTTTCTCTTGGGGAGCTCGGAAAATGGACTTCTACGGGCACCGCGGCTCCACCGTGGTCAGGAAGTGCGCCGCTTGCAGTCTCGCTCCGAGGTGCAAAAATCGCCGGTTTAAGGAAGGAATGCCGGCTCAGGTCTCCAGAGAAGGGGCGCCGCCTTGCTCCCTGCTCCTCAATTGCCAAGGACTGTTCAAAACGGACAGGACCCTGGATCAGGCCCCTGGACTCCGAGAGTTTCCTTGGGAGAGGATACCCCAGGGATAGTGACTTGGGTAGCTTTGTATCCTTCTCCTGGACCTGCGCTCTGGGTACCCCTTGGGCAGCCTTCGCCCCCTCTGGGCAGGACACACGTCCTCCCGACAGCACCTCCTGCTACCCCTCTGGAGCCTGTGGGAAAGCGACGCAGGGAGCTAAACTGGCTCGGCGAGCGCACGGGCAGGCTGGGTTCGCGGGGCACAGCCCACCAGTCCCCGTACCTCAATCCTCTCCCCTCCCCTAGGGGCGGGTTGTGCTTGACAGGCAGAATTGTAGGCGACAGCCACACGTGGTTCACTCGGATGGGGCCACCGTCGGGCAAAGGGGATGGACCAGTGGGGCCCAGGTGAGCGCTCGTCCTCGCTGGAGACCTCGCCAGTCCCTGGACCCCGGACAGCTCGCAGCAGGACTCGCAAAACGAATCCCGATGTCCAAACCTCAAGTAAACTGCCAGTACACAAAACTCTGCCCGACATGCGGCGCTTCTCAGGACCAACCCTAAGCCCTCCCCAAAGCCCAAGGTCAGAGGAGACCCTGTCCACTCCCACGCACACCAAGCAGCAGGACAGCTGGCCCGCGCGTCCTACCCGTGCCGGCTGCAAGTGTCCCCAACTAGGGTAAACCGCGCCCTCGGGCGCCCGTGCTTACCATGCTCGAGTGGGGCGTGCGCCGCTGGCCGGGGTCTCTGCACCCAGCAGGCGCACACTTCGCGCTCCGTCCAGCGCTGTGGTCAACATCCGACTGCGACTCGCGCCCTGCGCCCAGCGCGTCCCAACCAGAGCGCACACGCTCCGCGGGCCCGGGGCGCCCTCTGCCGGCGCCTGCGGCTTCCGGAGCCCAGCTGTGCCCTGGCAGGTACCAACCTCCCTTGCATGGTCCCTTGCAAGGGACACGTTCCTTGGCCACTCTTCTCCATGACTGCCGGAATCTGAGGAAGGGGAAAGCTGAGTCTTCCTCTTTCAGCACTCTTCTGCCTGAAATACCCCCCTCAAACCTCACAAGGGTGAAGCACTTTTGCTGGCACGTCGCTAACAGAACCACCGTTTTTCCTGTGCGCTCACTGAGTGCCAAGCGCCGGAGCAACAAGATAAGCAAGATACAGCTTGTACTCTCCGATTATATAGGGACTGGTGTCTACTGAACAGCCTCTGTGTCCCAAGCACAGACCTGATGGCATTCAACCCCTTGTAATAACGGTGCCTGCTCCTCTCCACTTCACCCGTGGGGAAAATGAGGCTCGGAGACGAGTGGAGCCCGCTCAGAATCACGCAGTTAATGAGGGACCGAGCAGGCTGCTGCTTGTGTGTTCTTTCAACTCAC
>PVJX010019203.1:0-35235 GCA_004027295.1 Dolichotis patagonum
TGATCTGCTCTGTACTGCCCCCTTTTGTTTTATTGTCTTTCAAATAAAAAAAAAAAAAAGAAAAGAAAAGAAAAAACAAACATGCTGGGCCTGGCTTCTCATCACAGAGGAGGGTCACCATGTCCTTCCTGGTCTGAGCTTAAACTTCTCAGGGGCTCTGTGTCTACCCAACACCCTCTCCTCTACTGTCTCCTGTGGCTGTGTCTCACCCAGTCACTGTAGGAAGGTGACACTGGAAACCCTGAAGTGCGGTTGTTTTGCAATTGCTCTGTGGCTCACGCGTAAACACGTAAATAGTCAACCCCTTTCAGAAACGATGCCTGATTAAATGCGCTCTGGTAATACGGTGGATGCTACGCTGGATTTTTCCAACGATAGCCTGCGATGTGGGAAGAATCACTTTTGTCACACTATTTTTGCAATTTGCAATAGCTGTGGGCTTTTCTTGGGGCTCGCACTGCTGTCCGAAGCTGCTTTGGCCTCAGCCATGCGTTCCAGCAACTCTGTGTCCCATCAGGGCCCAGTTCTGCCTGTGTCCATCCACAATGGCTCCCAGTGTGAGCGGAGCTGTCCTGGCCAGAGCATTTGTGCAGTTGTCAGTATGGCCAGGTGCAGCCTGTGGCTGGGTTGGCACAGGACTGGGCTGAATCAGGGGCAGTGCAGAGTGTCCATGGGTAGAGTGGGCATGCAGGAGGGGAGATGATGAAGCAATCAGGAGGACGGCTGCAACCTGCCACAGAATCTTTGGGCCACTCATGGGAACGCAGAGATCATCATTGCCCAGCCTGTGACTGGCTTTTCCCACAGTCTCTGTCCCATGCAGACACTTCTGTGTTGTATTGCCACCATGGTGATGTCGTTACAGTCTGAGGAGACATGCTTTGAAAGCTCACGATCCCAAAGGCCATCCTTTGCTGCAGCCACCAGTGTATCCTGGACTCAGAGGAAAGGGGAGGACAGAAGGGGGCCTAGACACTACCTAGGCACCACTACTCTGCCAGAAACCACTTCACCTGCCCCGGGGTGGTGTCAGGAGCCCAGGAAGAGTCCAGCTCTTGAGCTGAATGTGTTTGCTCAGGCTACTGCCCCCAGGCTGCAGCACTCTCCTCTGTCCAGCTGGCATTTGCTCAGGAAACATGAGCTAATTTTAAAGTCAGCCTAGAATAAACACTACTGGGGAACTAAATCTTCTACCAAGTAACCAAGCACATTCCAAAGTCAAACGTGGTGCTGACGGGAGGTGTCCCCCAGAGCGGCCACTGCCAAGACCACATGTTCTGGGCCTGTCAGCAGGACAGCGCTGGGCTCAGCTACACATCAGCACTGTGGGGATGTGAGAACAGGCTCACAGTCCATCGAAATGGACAGTGGTGGTGTCTCAGGCCTGGACAGCCTGGCCTGCCAGGTAGGACTGATGCTAACCTGTGCCAAGAAAATGGAAGACTGTCAGAATTGCTCCTGCTCACCACGCTAACGCCACAGCAAGATTGTCTGCACCACAGAGTGAGTGTGACAGGAAAGCACATGGGCCAGAGCCTCCGGACTGTAGGAGCCTGGTCCTCAATGGAGCAGTGACAGGAATGCTTGGCGATTGACCAAGGGTACTGGAGAGAGCGTCCAAGGTCCCTCCCTCACCCCACGTGAGTCTGACTCACTCTTGCTGCTTCGGAGTGCGGTTGTAACCCAGCCCTGTAGGGACACAGAGTATCCCTCCTTCTTGCTGATGACCGGCAGCACAGGAACAACCCAAGCTGGCTCAGATTCATCGGCTGCCCAGGACCCAGCTCTACCAAGCCCTTTCTTAGATCCCAGGCAGAACTGCAAATAGCTGCACAGTGCCAGAAGGGTGGTGGTCACTACTACAGTGAGCTCCAGGAAGGTGGTGGGAGAAGCTAGGCCCAGACCTCCAGCAGCACCTGTTTCTAGCTATTCCATACATGTGGGAGCCAGTGAGTTTATGAATGTCTAATCTATGGCCTTGGGCATTAAAAACTGTCTCCATTTAAGAAGTCAGGTATTATGGATTGAGAACTGGTGGTCAACTTAACGCCAGCTGGATTACATCAGCATGGATTACATCAGCACTGAGCAGAGATGTTTCACCTGAGGAAGGCTGCCAGCATAAATGGAGACGTGGAGAAGGAGAAGGAAGAGCATTGAGGGCGCTGAGGCATTAGTGTGTTGAGGCACTGTGAGGTCTCCTACGAGTTGCTGTTTGAGCCGTTGGTTCTCCTGGAGGAGCTCTGTTCCTCACATAGAGCACTGCTTCCTGGCTCCGGAGGGGAAGACGTGTGCCGCTTGGTCTCCAGGATGGACTCGTCACACTGGCTTCCTGGCATGTACTCGACTGTGCTTTCATTGGAGGAGCTAGGGGCCTCTGTGTCACTGAGGATGGCTGTGGTGCTTTTCAGGACAGTCCTGGTCTTTGCTGTGAGTGTGATTTCTCGGCTCCAGTGAAGAACCCTCAACCTATCAGCACAGCTCCTTCATCCTGCTGGCATAGACTTTCTAGTTTCCACCGCTGCCCTTTGGGCCTTCCCGGCACAGATCCATAAAAGACTGGTGTGAGTCCTTCTTGTGGGCTCTAGACCTCCAGTTGGACTCGTGGGAGGCACTGTCATGAACTCTGGATCTTTATCTGGGCTCATGTGGGACAATGCTGTGGGATTTAGGCCCTTGGATAAATATTCTATGTCTTCAGTGTTGTGGATAGATTTCCTGCATTTTCTTATGTTAACTCTGGGTGACCATCATAAAAATAATATTATAAACTCCATGTCCTGATTCTAATTGTTCTCTGTACAATCCCCGACTACAACATCAGGAAAATCAGTAATATAGGTTTTTGTATTACTGAGATTTTTTTGAAGTATGCCTTACATCCAAATGTCATGGTGATGACATTTTAATAAACGTGAGTCCTGTGTTACTACTCAGAATGTTTCTGCCTATTTGTTCCCTCCTGAATCCCAGCCTCATAGCTACCTTGCCATGTTCCCCCTGGGTGCTAGAACCCCTGCCATGTCATGCTTCATTTCTGATACTGGTAACTTGGCTTTTCTCTTTGTTCTCCACCAGTCTTGCTAATCTTCAAAGAACCAGTTTTCAGTTTTATCATAGGTACCTGTGTTTGCTGCATTATTTTTTCCTTTGCCAGGTGGACCCTCACGTTTTCTTCTTTTTCTAGTGTAGGCTTTCAGAAATGTCTCCTCCCACTAAAGAAGGCTAATCTCTCAGTGTCTGTATCAGAAATGATTGAAAGCATGTGAAAGTTCTGGTTATAGTTTATATCTAGATACCCCACGCCAAAGCCTCCTCTGCCTCATATGTGGGATCTGGTAGAAGAGATGGGCCACATGGCAGGCTGTAGTGGGAAAAGAAATCCAGAGCAGCATCTGCCATCTTGCCAGAGTGCATTTAATCAGGCATTGTTTCTGAAAGTGATTAAGAGTGAGCCACAGAACAACTACAAAACAACTGCACTTCAGGGTTTCCAGTGTCACCTTCCTACAGTGACTGGGTGAGACACAGCCACAGGAGACAGTAGAGGAGAGGGTGTTGGGTAGACACAGAGCCCCTGAGAAGTTTAAGCTCAGACCAGGAAGGACATGGTGACCCTCCTCTGTGATGAGAAGCCAGGCCCAGCATGTTTGTTTTTTCAGAGTTAGCTTGATCTGTGTCATGGCTTGTCTCTAGATGACCCCAAAAGCCTCGTATGCTGCCTCCTAGGCAGGGCGCTTTGGAGGTGGCTGGATTTGGGTTAGGTATGTGATAACTAAGTCAGTGTACTGATTGGGTTAGCATAGTTCTGGGTGTGGATAATGGGAAGTGGAGTGGGTGGCACCAAACAATAGGTTTGTAGCATGAATGGAATAAAGGGAAAGGGAGGCTCAGGGCTGTGCTTTGCTGCCTCTTGCCTAGCATGCCAGGGACTGTTTGTCCTCTGTAATACTTCTCTGCTGTGTTGCCCTGGCATGGAGCCAGCCAACTGTGGACTGAAACTTCTACAAACTGTGAGCTAAGATAGACTTTCCTCCTTTAACTTGTGGGTATCGGGTATTTCGTTCCAGCAACAAGAAAGTAACTAAGACAGTCTGAAGGTGCTGGCATTAAGTATAGTCATTTGCTTGAATTCTTACCCTGCTGCCTACATTCAGCACAGATGTCTGATTGCTTGCCCCATCTGCCAACATGATCAAGGCCACATTTCAGGTTAGCCTGGGGTGAATGGACAGAGAGGCCTCTGGAAGGAGGAAGAAGGCACCTCACAAATTGACAGGCTATCAAATTTGGAGGAGAAAATATGACTTTCTGGATTCCAAAACTGTAGATCCTGAAAAGAAGTCACTGATTCAAAAGTGAAAGAACTTTTTGTAGGGAGATTTCTTTCTTTCTTTCTTCATTGATTTTTTGTGTTGGGGAGAGTTCCTTTTTTCTTTTTTTCCTTCTTAATTTTTTCCTGTTTTTACTTATTCTTTTGTTACCTTTATCTAATTCCATTGATTTCATTTTATTACTTAATAAGATCCTTTCTCTCACTTTCCCCTTTCTCATCTTTGATTGCTTAAGTTTTCACATTTTTTTCTCCCATTCCCCAGTCTATCTTTACTAGTCCAAACATTAAGTTTTACTAATCTTCAGATAAATTATATGCTATTTCTGTTGAATTCTTTTTATTGTTAGTGAAAGCATAGTTGTTGCAATTAATAGGTATTTCTTTATGTCAAGTATTGACTGTATAGCAATACTAAATGTTTATAATTATAGATCTCTTCTCCATGGTTAAAAGTGGTACATTTTGGTTCTTTTTTTTTTTTTTTTTTTTTTTGGTACCGGGGATCGAACTCACGACCTCGCGCTTGCCAGGCAGGTTCTTAAGCCACTGAGCTAAATCCCCGGCCCACATTTTGGTTCTTATGTATGTCAATAATCAGTTTGTTTCTGAGATTATTGTTTCTGATTGATTTGCTATTTCCAGAGTGACAAGAGTTGTTGCTACTAGGTTTTCTATGTGTGCCAGTATCTGGATTGTGCTGTGTCTTTACCAATATTGTGGTCCATTCCTGGACAAGGGGTGCTAGGCCAAGTACATTGCATCCTCCCATGCCAAATTTGAGGTGACTGGATCTTGGGATGCAGGCAAAGGCTGATAGTCATATGCAGAATGCAGCACTGAAAACAGACATTATCTAAAAAAATCTTCATGTTAGCAACAAAGTCTTTCAAGTATAAGTGCCTGAAAAAACAAGAGAAAACAAACAAAACAACAAAATAAAAGCATGAGACAAGGGAACAAAATGCCTTCCAAAACACCCAACTCTTCCAAAGCTGATCCCTAGAGCATCAAGGGGGAAGAATTCAAAAGCCACTTAGTTGAGCTCTTTAAAATGATAAAAGACAACAAAATGGACTTCAAGCCAAAATTGATCAGAAGAGGCAAAGGTCACTACATTAAAAAATCAATAATGTGCTTGTTGGGCTCAAAGAAAATATAACTAAACAGATGGTGGACTTAGTAAAAAATCAGCAAGTTTGCAGAATATGCCAAAAAACCCCCCTCATGATCTACACAAAATGATGTAAAACATTAATGACCACTTTAACAAAGAATTTGAGTCCACAAAAATATGTGAAACATAAATTCAGGAGGTTAACAACTCTGCTCAAAGAATGGGCAGCAAAAGTGATCAATGCAAGGAGAGTGTCAGAACTAGAAGTTAGGGCTGATTTTGGGGACCAATTACTCAGAAATACCTTAGAAACAAGAGAACATTAAAAATGAATTAAATAGCTGGTGGATGATGCTAAGAAGACTAATCTAAGATTAACTGGAATTAAGTAGAAAACCAGAAGATAGCACAAGTAGCATAAAAAACCTCTTATAGAGGTTTTATAGAACACTTCACAAGTATGGGGAAAGAAATAAATATGAGACATACAAAGCTCCAAATAGCCATGATCAGAAAAGAACTTCTCTATTACATATTATTGTCAAAATCCCAGAAGTCCAACACAAAGACACAATCTTAAAAGTGGGTAGAGAAAAGCAAAAATAGATCACTTTTACAGGCAAACCCATTAGCATTACAGCGGGCTTCTCAACAAAAATTTTAAAGGCCAGGAGAGCTTGAAGTAAAGTGCTTTAAGCTCTAAAGAAAACAACTTCCAACCCAGAAAGATATATCCTGCAAAACTATCTTTTAAAATTGATAGAAAAATGAGGTATTTCTATGGCAAAGAACAGGTAAGAAACTCATGACCACCAAAATGGCACTCCAAAAAATTCTCGAAGAAATTCCAGAAAGAGACAATTAAGCTAATCATGCCAAATACTCTAATATAATGAATACACCAAGGAGAGCAAAAGGGAAAGAAGGGAATCAGCAACAGGAAAATAATGAAAGAAATAAGCCAATATCTTTCAGTAATAACTCTTAAAGTGAATGGTCTCAATTTCCAATCAAAAGACACAAACTGGCAAAATGTATCAAGAAACAAAACCTAGTAATATGTGGTATACAAGAAACACATTAATCCAAAAGGAAATTTATAGACCAAAAATATCAAATGATGGGAAACAATACTCCATGCAATGGGATACAGAAAATAAGCAGGAGTAGGTAGCCTATTTTCAAAGAAAGTGGATTTCAAGTCAAAATTGATCAGAAGAGGCAAAGATCACTACATACTGGTTAAGGGAACAGTTAAACAGGAAGAGGTAACAATTATGAGCATATATGAACCAAATACCTACATATCCAACTTGATGAAACACACACAATTAAATAAAAAAGAGCATATGCAAACACAATTATACTGGGGGGATCTCAGTACTCCCCACTGTCATAAACAGATCCACTAGACAAAAACAAAAAAAAAATCAAAGAAATATCAGAGTTGAACCAAACCTTCAAAGAAGTGGGCTTAATAGATAACTGTATTATTCTCAGCAGTCAGAACAAAAAATCCCAGCACTCAGGAGCATGAGGGAGGAGGACTGTCCCGAGTTGAAGGCCAGCCTGGACATAAACAAATTCAAGGCCAGCCTGCACTACATAGTAGGGCCCTATCTCAAAAAAACCCAAAACTAAGCAAACAAATAGATATCCATTCACAGAGTGTTCCACCCAACAGCAACAGAATATACATTCTTCTCAGCAACACAAGACTTCCTCCAAAATAGACCACTTAATACTAGCCCAGAAAACATGCTCAAATGAAAAAAAAAAACAACCCTAAACATCATGCATATCATTGGCTCACAGTGCAATGAAACTAGAAATCAATGGCAAAAGAAACCACAGAATCTATGCAAACACATGGAAATTAAATATATACTCTTAAATAATCAATGGGCCATAGAGGAAACCAGTCAATTCCCCGTGTCCATGGATGACTCTTGAACAACCAACAGAGGAGCTACACAAACTTCAGCAAAGTATCACAACGAAAGAGCTGTGACGTCAAAATTCTACTGGTGTTCATGTATCAACAATTGTCACAGGATACACACTGGGTCAACCACTGGGAAACCCACAGGTAAGCAGCTGCTTCTAATGCATCATACCAGGTAGCTGCCAGCAGACACTGCTCTGGGGTTGTGCTTCACTCAGCCCGTCCCTTCCTTCCCCAAACACAGCTGTCACCAAACTGCCCTGCTGACTATGAGAGCTATGTGGAAGTTTTTAATTCTTCTCTGAAAATACATTTCCTGTATGTCTATGCATTAGTACACTGAACATGACTCCTGCACTTAGAGCAGAGGTGCAGCAACATGTCTGTGTGGGCAGTTGCTTCTGAAGGTCCGCTGACCAAGGCGTTGTGTCTGCAGCTCTGTGTTTTGACTCCTTGTGCTTTCATGGCACTGGCCTTCCTTTTCTGACTGCACATACAGGCAAAGAAACCATCTAACACACACACAGCATCCAGCCTGCCACCCATGTATCAGTACTGAGCAAGGTGTGCAACCTGGTGCTTAGTGTCCGTGTGCTGGACAGCACCTTTGGCCACCAGAGAGGCCGCTCCCTCTCCTGGCACGGTCATATGAGTCCAAGTCAACTCAGGGACAAGTGAAAAAACTATGCCTCTCCTATAGTCCTGCTGAGGGGCACTGGGCATGGGAGGCCAGCTCCGTACAGCAAGTGCTAGACTGCGGAAGGCACTGCAGGCTGCAGTCTCTCGAGTGAAGTGGGCGCCAGGTGTCCGCATGTGTGCAGCAACAGAGCTGCAGCCATTGCTGAGCCTACTCTGGGATAAGCAAGTGTCTCCTCAGCCCTCAGGAGAGCTTACGTGGAGAGCTGCAGCCATTGCTGAGGGTCAATATAAAAATTACTTTAAAAGCTTGGTCCAAGATGTGTGTAATTTATAGAAAGAATATGAATTGCCAATAAATATGGGGGGAGGAAACCTCTGTAATATTCAGAAATGCGAACTAAATCGAACATCATTTTTCACTCATGGGTAAAAATTAAGAAGAATGAAGTTCATGTACGGTGACAGATACAAGTGGTCAGCACTCACACGGGCACAAGGCACTGCCACCATTTGAAAGGGTAATTTCATAGCATCAGCCAGACGTGTAAACACACTATGTAACAACTTTAGTCAGTGTTTGTCACACATAATGACCACATCTCTCATGGGGAGTTGCGACATGTACACACCTACCCTAATTTTTGTTTGTCCTCTTGCTTCCTCTACTCCTTCATCTTTTGTGAAAGATGTACCTCCCTGTTTCTTACTAGCTTTTATTTTGCTCCTTATTTTTTGGGTCTCTCATATAAAAGCCATGTGATATTTACGCACACAAGTGTCTGATTTACTCCACTTAACATCATGATCTCTAGGTACACCTATTTTCTCACAAGTAAATCAAATTTATCCTTTTGTAGCAGAATATTACTCTGTTGTGTACAAATGCCACATTTTATCCATTCATCTCCTGAGATAAAGGCAGGTTCCAAAATTTCATTATCATGAATTGTGCTGCTACAACCATGGGTATGCACGTATCATTATACTATGATGTCTGTCACTCTTTTCGGAAGATAACTAGAAGGGAAACAGCTGGGTCGAATGAAATGCCTAGTTTTAGTTTTTTGAGGACTCTCCACACCGACTTCCATATCTGATTGTACTAGTTTACATTCCCACCAATGTAGAAGGGTTCCTTTTTCCTCCTTTACTTGTTATCTGATTTCTTGATGAGTCAGTCTTTCTACAGATAAACTCTAGAAAGATGGTATCTCAGTGTTGTTTTGATATGCATTTCTCTAATGGCCAGAAATGCTGACCGTTTTTTCATGTACTTATTGGCCATATGTACTTCTGAGAACTGTCTATTCACTTCAGTTGCTCGTTTTTCAACTGCGTCTTTTATTTGGGGAGGGTTCTAATTTTTTTTTAGTTCTTTATGTATTCTAGCTATATTAAGTCCCTGACTTATGAACACTTGAGCTGCAAACTTCAAACAGATCTTACTTTACAGACATTCGTAGAAGTAGCTCATGGGTCTACTGGACGCTGTCAGAAGTGTTCTGCTCTGCTCACTGTACAGTTACACTGTACAGTGGTATACTAGGTGAGAACTTACTGTTACTGTTTGGTTTTTTTAATGCTTTTACACTGTATATTTGTGTCAAAGGTGTATAACTAGACTCTGTCAGACCTATGATTGAACCAGATTTACAAACAATTCATTTATAAATTGAGGACTTACTGTATTCCTCTCAGGAATAACTGGCAAAGTTTTTTTTTTTTTCCCCATTCTGTAGGTTGTCTCTTCACTGTTGTTTCCTTTGCTGGGTAGAAGTTTTTAACTTGACATGATCTCACTTGTGGATTCTTGATGTTGTATCTGTGTAACTGAAGTTGCTTACAAAGTCCTTTGCCTACACCTAAATCTTCCTGTATTTTCCAGTTTTACCTATTTTATCTTGCAGCAGATTGTTTCTGCTTTAACATTCAGATCTTTCATTCATATTAACTTTAGTCCATGCTGACAGATAAGGGTCTAGGTTCAACCTTCCGCATGTGGATCAACAGTTTTCCCTAAGTAAATCTATTACGTATATTTTCCAATCAGTTTTTATTGGTATATTTTAGATACACAGAACCACATTCATCAGAGAATTTGTACCTGTACATGATACAACTTGACTTTTTTCCCATTCCCGTATTCTCATTTCAACCCCTAATTCCATCCCCATTTACAAGATTTTCCATTCTTTTTTCTTTTTTTTCATCCTTCCCTTTTTTCTCCCCCTATATTGTTCCCCTTCCCATCTGAACATTTTCTTCCTATTTGACAATACATATTAAGTGTATTTTTGAACCAGTAATTGCATCAATTTTTATCAGTTTGCACAAGTAGGCATATATTATAGATGTAGCATTAAGGAGTTCTGGCTAATAGCAGTGGATAAAGAAACATTTTCTGTCTTTGGCCTCCCCAACAAATTACCTTTCTCCTGACTCTAAATACATGTTTTTTAAACAACATAAATGCAGAAATGAAGTCTCCTGAAGCATTACCCAGCCTCCGAGACACAGTGAGGTCAGCTTGAAGCCACTGACTCCAATGACCCAATGCTTGGGTGACTGCTGTGTCCCCAAGCAAAGACATCCAGGTGTCTTTCTTATCACTGATGCTTTTCATAAAAATCCTTGTTCACAGGACACTGAAATGTCTTCCAAGTAATGAAAGAAATGTGAAATTATGAGTAATACATCTTTTCACATTTAAATTGACAAATGAAAATTCTAACAGATTTGACTGCAGAGGTAACTTATAAGCAATATGAAATTTTGGTTTTTGGTACTGGGAAATCGAACTCAGTACCTTGCTCTTGCCAGGGAGGTGCTGTGCCACTGAGCTATATCCCTGGCCTGCTTTGTTTTCTCTTTTTTTGGTAGCAATATTATGAAAAACTCAATGCACTGGACTTTCTAATGTAATACTGGTAACATCAACACAATGGCTGCTTAAGTTTTAACTTAATAGAAATATTTTAGTGACTTTGTTTTTTTTTTTTTTGAGAGAAAGAGGGTCTCAATATGTAGTTCAGGGCTACCCTCGAACTATGCAGCCTAGGCTGGCCTCAAACTCACAGCAATCCTCCTGCCTCAGCCTCCGGAGTGCTGGGGCCATAGGCATGCACCACCATGCCAGATGTAAAGATTAAATATTATGAATGGAAATTAGTTTCATAGAAATGTGTGTTATAGAAACTGGTAGCAAAGAAACAGAAGCAACGGTGGTTTCAAAGGAGAAATTAAAAAGGAGTAAGAGGGTATTTAGATAGCAAACTCTAATAAAATAAATTGGGGAGTATTTCCACAGCCAGGAAACAGTATTATAGATAAGCACGAAATAAAATTAACTATGCAAGCATCCTGAAAGCAGTAGCTATGGTTTTACAAACCCAAGAAATACCATGTGACCCTTTTTGGTAAATACAAGACAGAGTTTTAAGGCAAGACCACGCTAGGAACTATATTCATACTGAAGCTGTCAGCCTGGGCACTTCACCAACTGCAGATATGCAAACTGGACAGGACTATGTTTAGAAGCTTGCTTTGACTTTAAAGTAGAAGCAACTGGAAGAATAAAACCTCTAGTAATCATGAACAAGCATATCTTAACCTGGTAGCTTCAGAATGGCAGTGTGGCTCACAAAGGACCCCGGCAGGCACAGCCAACTCCCGAAAGATGAGACAAGATGTTAGAGTAACAGGCAGTATCCACCAGGAACACCCACACCCCCCAAAGGGGGCAGTGAAAGTAAGGCATAGAGTAATCATCAAAGTATATTATGGATATGTACAAATCTGATATAATTCGTGGGGAAAAAACCTTCCAAACATAGCAAAATGCCTGGCAGGAACTCTTCCTGAAATGTTCTTAGTGTTGGTCTTGCTGGGCGGGAGGTTGGGAGTGTAAGATGTAAGTGCAGTTTTTTTGCAATTAATAGTTTTTATAATAAACAAATTGTCTTCTAAGTGAACTCCAGCACGTTTTCCATTATCAATACCCATTGGTACAGCTCAGTTTGATGTGAGGATTGAAGTTTCAACTCTTGGATTATCTGGAAATTGGTCCATGGAAAGGATTACTCTGAATTTGGAATCATTTAAAATGTTTTTTAAGAAACAAATGCTCTTCAGTGTTCACAGATAAAGAGCAGCAAATGTCCCATTCATTAGCAGCATTATAAATTAAGCTTCTTGGCAGCTCAGCTCCTGCCTCCTCTCAACATGCACGCTGCAGGCTTCCTGTCTGATCGCACCAAGAGCTCAGGCCTTTTCACAGGGACTGCCATAAAACACGGAGCCGAAACCTGGCAAAATAAAAGGGTGCCACAACCAACAGGCCCGTGAGCCCCCACACTGTGTCCTGCCCCGGGCAGAGCTAACCTTCTACCAGGAAGGTGAGAACTCAGTTTCTGCTAGTTTTTCTGCTCAAGCACTTAAGAGAACCAAAAGAAACAGTTGGAAACTTGATTTTTGAGAATTTTTAATGACAAAAGTTACACAATACTAAATGGTGGCTATACACATTTTCAAAGACCTTTTAATGATATGGGAAAACATATTCACAACTCAGTGTTGAGTTTAAAACAACAGGACGTAGTTAAGATTCCAATGTATTTTATTTCCTTTATTTTTTGGTACCGGTAATGGGACGCAGGACCTCGTGCTTCTCAGGCAGGTGCGATGCTGCTGAGCTGTACCCCTGGCCCTGCTAATTTATTTTTAAAAAATCAACAATGCCTCATACAATGGGTGCACAGAACGAGATGACACACATGACATTAACAGTGACTTTTCTAGGCAATGGACTCAGGCACAACCCCTGAAAACAAGCTTCACCCGACTCAAGAGCAAATGCAATGCAGAGGGCATCTATTTTCCTTCCTTCCTCCAGGGTCTGGTTCCCTTCCGATGTGGAGAGGCAGCATCACCGTGGACTCTTCTGTGAAGCAGCGGGCAGCTGGGGCTATGTCCAGCTGCCACGTCCTCCTCGCCACACTTTTTCTGGAGGCAGCAAACTGGTCTTCCACCAAGGTGAGTCCAGTAAGGAGGACGCAACTTGTAAACCGTGTGAGGACCCTGCGCTCGGCGAGATTTGCACTATGCAAAGGTAGCGCACCAGCTCTTCTGAGGACGCACGTGAGGACTCACTGCAAGACGCCTAGTACCTTTTCCACTGGTCATGCTCATGCTGTCTGTTTCCTGCACCAAACAGACAGGACAACCAAAGTCAAAATTAACTCTTTCCAAATATTCAAACAAAAACCTGCAGTTTCTAGACTGCATAAAAATGGCATGCTGACTTGTGTGTGAGAACAGAGCTTTATTCTTTCAGCTGTGGCCACCTGTCATTAAAATTTTGCTCTATAATTATTCCATTAAAGTGGAAGCAATTAATTAGGAGCTGGTGCTGTTAGTGGAAGGAAACTGTCAAAACTGTTCCTCTTAACACCAGTTCCAACCATCTGCATGATATCTAGACATTTATTACTTGCTAATGATTTTGGAAATGGAAATTCATATGCAGATGGCTCACAAGAGATTTTCTACCAAGCATGGGGGGGGGGAAGCCATGTGTGTGGCTTTCCCAGGGCCAAGCCAGAGCCTCCTTCCCCAGTCCATGGCACGGTTGGCCATTTTCTGCCTTTCTGATAGACAGGGGATGTTGAGAAAAGACCGGCATACAGCCACCCTCTTAGCAAAAAAACAAAAAAAAAAAAGTGACAGTTTCTCACACCTTAAAAAGAGCACTGGCACAATCTTTCTCAGCTCTTGTTTCCCACCAGCCCACAGAGCACGGCCTTACTGAAGCGCCATGCCTGCTGACCCTCGGAGGTGTGAAGACTCGGCTCCCGCGGGAGGCAGATGGCCAAGACAATTAGCGTGGTGATTCCCACACCGGTGTTAGCCCAGATGATGAAAAGTAGCTCAGCAGTGCTCGGCCTCTTCAGAATTACCATGGAGAAGGGAGAATGTCAAGAATCCCAGGCAAGCTTACAGCTCCCAGCTGTGGACTCTAACACATCACTCCTCCCTGCTTGGTGAACAACATTAGGGTGAGGCCTTGGTGCCCATTTCTTTGTGTGGCTGTCCCTCACCTCTTTGAAGCTGCCCCCTCAGCAGTGTGTTCCCAGGGAGGTCTCCACAGCTCCTGGTTCCCCCGCCCTCCAGCCCAGATGTCCAGGCTTTGGAACCTTGCTAACTCTGGCAGGAACAGGACACTTTCATCAGGAGGCACTTTGGGTTTGCTGGCACCAAGAATATTGCCTTTGGATTGTACCTGGGAACCCAAACTACAAAAATAGGACTATGTTCAATGCAGGCAAAATCCAGCAGAAAATGTGCTCCCTCAAGTTCAGCTGTAGTAATCGACAGTGAAAAAGTTGACTGTTGGACCTGGAAAACATCCCAGGACTTGGGAAACACGGAGACAGACATCTTACTAGAGTATCTAGAGCAGAAAACTAGCGCCCTGTGGTGCGCCGGTGGGTTCCCCTCCGCGCAAGACCAGCTGCAGTCACTGCACACCCTGCTCCCCAGCACCTGGCAGGGGCACAGTGCCTGGGTCCGGAGACCAGCACCAGCCCAGCATGCCGCACACTCGGGTCAGCCTTTCATCTCCCGGCCCTCGAGCCTCCCCTGTACCCAGGCCGTTAGGGCTGTCTGTCTTCCTAGTCTGATCTGCCTCACGAAGCAGGGCTCTCCTCCAAAGATCTAGGTCCACAGTCAAGGCACAACCTCTTAGCAGATTTCAGGCTGTATTTGGGCAGCAGTGTTTTGCTTCCAAGTAACCAGAGCAGCAGTGGTTAAGCACGCCCCTGGCCCTGCAGCCAGCCGGTCCCACACTTTACTTCAGGGCTCCAGATCTTCCTGAAATTCAAAGTGGCCCCGTATGATGGGTTCACACCGCACGGCCTGGGCAGCCAGGAGTGAGGCAAGAAGAGCTGACGTGCTCCTGCAGGCTCACTCACTTGCCAGGACCGACAGCCTGCAACCTGTGTGCCCTGGCACCAGTGCGTTTGTGACTCGCTGGCCATGATCCTGTCACTGTTCCCTCTGGGTCAGGAAGAAATGCGTGCTGTTTTGGCTATCTGGCTTTCTGTTTATATTCCTAAGTGGTATCCTAAAGGAATATCAGAAATGAAATGCAAACTAATTGTTAGTTATGGATGAATGCAGTGGATTTAAAAGCAAAATGCTGAGGCTCACAGTAGAAAGCCTGGCACTGCACATCATCACAGCACTGTGGACCTGCTCAGGAATCATCTAACATCCAGACGAATGTGCACTGGTATTGGGAAACCCACAGCCATCCAGTCTGTACCCAATGCTTCTATTTCATTAAGTTAGTAATTACTTAGTTTCTGCAAGGTGCATTCAATATGTAGCAACAGAACCATGACCAAGAATCCAGGCAGAACCAAGTCCTGAGGGTAAAGGAACCCTGCAGGCAGAAGGAGCATGTTTCCACAGGCTGGGCTACGGCGTGCGAGGGAACTGGAGAACGGCTGTACTAGAGACTAGAGCATCAGCAGAGGCACAATGTGTGCAGACAAGACCCTGCAGGGCCTCAGACATACGCTGGGGACACAGCCAGCTCCCTGTGCATGCAGCCCTGCCTGCCCCGCGGGTGGGCTCCCTGGGAACCACGCCCACTCAAGCCCTGCAGAGCCCTGCCTTCCTGCTCTGCACCTTGCTTCGAGCTTGGACTTGGACGTTTCCTCCTGACCTGCCTGACACTGCACGCCTCAGGGCTAGGCCTGTGGGAGGCCCAGAAGCTCTCACCAACCAGCACTCACTTCTACCTGGCACTCTGGCCTCTTGGCCTGACGTCACCTGCCACATAAGTAGGGACACGTGAAACCACAATGGCCTTGGGCTGCTAGCCACCTTGTGTGTGGATAACCCAAGGGGTTCCAGCGTCAGCTATTTCTGCTCTGGTATGGAGCAGGGAATGACAGTGAATACTGACTTCATGCTTTAGGGAGAGGCACGCTATCACTTTAATCTGCAGGAGGAGAAATTCCTGGACAGTAGCAATATTGTCTAATAGAATTTGAGAAAATCAGCTCTTATCTTTCTGCCAAGCCAAGGAAAAAAGGCTCTCCTCATCTAATGTAAACCACTGCCAACCCAGCAGGGAAAAGCGTAAGGTAACGTTCCCGAGGTTCTTCTGGGCCTAACAGCCACGCCGTGAGAAAAGGCTTAAGCTGACACACACAGCCCAAGATCACGGTCAGGCCTCCATGTATTTTCTTATTTTACTTTATTTTTTAAAGATGCAATTGATAGTGTCTTCTTTTCGTGGTACTCAAGATTGAACCAGGGCCTTGTACATTCTACATAAGCTATCCCCACAACCCTTTCACATTTTCATTTTGGGACAGGCTCTTGTAAAGTTGCCCAGGCTTGCCTTGAATTTGAGACCCTCCTCCCTCAGCCTCCCAAGTTAACTGGGATTACACACTTGCCTCACTGCACCCAGGGACACTGTTTTCTTTCTGACAAAAAAACCAAAACCAAACAAACAAAACAAACACCACACACAAAAATCTATAAACAGTTCAACATAAATGATAAGAAAAATGCTACAATGCCAGGAAAGTAACATGAAGAAGCTCTGGTATGAGTCAGGAGATGCAACGAAGACCCCAGCTAGATACTGGCTCAGCACCAATTTAACACTGTAGGTCACAGGACCAGAACAACCTGCTCGTAGAGAATGGGAGGTGGGGGACTCGGAACCAGAGGCAGGTCTGCCTGTGGGAGCCCATGGAAGGTACTAGAATATGAGACGAAGCCTGCAGCTGTCTCACAAAGCTTCAAGACCAGGTACCAATAGGCCCCACACTATCTGGCTCGAAAATGGGGTGCGACTGGCCTGTTTCAGATGATGGTTTTGCCAACAACATGGCCTAGTTTCCTTACTTATCCTTGGGTGTTAGTATTTATTACTCACTGTGTACCATGACAAGACAGAGTCACAGAACCACGGAGCTAAGGGACACAGAGGTAATCCAGACCAGCTGCCTGGCACAGTGGAGGCGGCATGAGAAGTCCAGGAGGACGTCACTCTGTGGAGACTTGGTGACCTGGTGCAGGTCAGTGCACCCTCCAGCTGGGTAAGTGCCAGTCAGGTGTCTTCTCCTCTAGCTGAGTGTCAGGCAGCTGGGTAAGGGTGGCTCTTTCAGCTGCATGACCACGGTGGCCAAGTCTGCAGAACTACAGGTCTTCCTCACTTGGCCTGCCCAGTCATCGCCTGGCCTCATCTCTGGTTTCTAGATGGAGGGAGGAGGGAGCAATCTTGGGCCAAAGGAGGCAAGCACGAGGTCACCTTGCTCACAGCTGCACTTTGGGAGTATGGACACTGATGAAGGAGAAAGCGTGGAGAGGCAGCGACTTCTCCTCGGGGAGTAAGAATGGCTTCTGAAAGGAAAGGACCTGCCTCAACAAAGGCCGCCAGCTCTTCCCCCAGCTCCGCCCTCATCGAGGGCTAACTCTGTAGTTCTCAGCCCTCTCACCAGGTTGCCGGTAGCCAGGGGACAGGGGGCTCAAACATGTCTAGCGTGGAACGTGCACAAAGGTGGGCTGGGCCCTCACCTCACCTCAAGTGACAACTCTGAGCCAGACACCAGCTTGTATTTCATGCTATCTCATGGGTCATGGTCAGCCTTATAAGGGAAGCCCAGAGGTCTTCAGCACTTTGATGGCTCTGGTCACTACGGACACATCTCCCGCCTTCGCCCTGGTCAAGTGTCTCTGGAGTCAACCCTGAGTGCCATGGTCTCCATCCCTGCCACTGCCCGGAACTGCGCAGGCCTCCTGTGGCCCGGCTGGTCGTCCTCACACAGCTGGCGGCTCCTCCCACCCTGCGGTCCAAGTTTAAACAGCACCTCATCACAGAGCCGCAGACCCCTCACTTCAGTGGGCAGGAGGGAGGGAGGGAGGCCTCACTGTCAGACATCACCCTGGAACACTGGAGGCCTGTCAGCCTCCAGACTTACATGGTGGCCCACACTGCTCCACCTGGCAGAGAGACATGTCAGTGCCATGCTGACCTCAGCACACGGCTGCAGGGCCCCTCCAGCTCCAAGGTGGCCCGTGATCGCTGCGTCGGCATCCTCAGCTACCTGTCTGCCCCGGCCATCCCACCCAGTTCCAGGAGTCATGCCCCTCTGGTCATGTCTGGCCTGTCTGTGGCTTATCTCAGCGAACCACAGTACTTCCTAAATCACAAGTAAGCTCAAATATGCGAATCCATGGACATTTATGTGGCACCAGCGGATGTGGAGCAAATTACAATCACTCAGTTTTGAAGAGATGAATGAACTGACAGAAAATACAGTGGCAAGGAGCAGATGAGCCAGAAGCAAGCACGGAAGTGTGTGTCCCGTTTCACTGAGCAAGGAATTGGCTACACAGAGACATGATCAGCAAACACACCACACAGGGAAGGAAACACACCAGCACACCGCTGGCCCGCTCCACTGTGAACAGGTGACCTGCGTTTGAACCGCAGATGGCAGCTCTGGGCGACACCACGACACCCAGGAGTGTGGGTGAAGGGCCAGCGGAGCGCAGCGGCCTCTTACCTGGCCCCTGGTCTCTCCATGGCTGTCCCTGCCCGGAACGGCTGTACGCAGAGCTTGTCCTGTGGGAGCCAGAACTCTGTCTTCCCCACCTCCCTGTGGGAACGGTAAATGCCAGCAGACATTACTCGCGTTACCCTTAATTTAAAAGCACAGCAGGTCCCAAAGTATCAAGGCTCACCGTGGCACGGAGAGCTGGCTCCAAGAGGGAGCCATAAATCTGTACTTTCCACCTGAAGGGAGAGTGTGCCTTCTGCCCAGGGGCTGAGAAACAAACGCCCTGTAGGCTGCTCTGCCACCCGCCTTCAAGAGGAAGACTTGGGCTCATCAATTCTACCCTGGGGGAAATGGGGCCAGAAGCCATTAATCCTGAGAGCAAGGAGGGCCCCACCTCTGGTCCCCTCAAGTCAGCTCACCTTACTAGACTCTTGCCCTGAGCACACCCGTTGATTTCATGAGCTCCTCCCAATATCCCACGAACTCATTATCACAAACCTTTTGCACTGTAAAATTTTCCTAAATTTCTAAATGTGAATATCTTGTTCCATGTGGTTCCACTAAAGGCCTGTTAAGCACTCATGGATGAATTCTGTTTTGTTTTGGAAAAAGCCCTGGTGTTTCCCGGTGCTCCCACAAAGACAGAGGCCCAGCCTGACCGGCGCCTGCCCTGGGGTACACTACTGTCCCACAGACACGGGCCAGGCTGGCTGGTACAGTGCCCGCGGCCAGTGCTCTCCAAGGGCGGTGCACACACCACGCGGCCTTGTATGCGGCCTCTTCAGTCAGGAGCTCTGTGCAAACGCCAAGTGGGGTAAGGGCCTATTCAACGTGCACAGACCACAGGCCACAGCGACTTTAGGCACCAGTGAGCGGAGAGGACTGAGGTACCGAGGTACCACTTTGTGATGTGCTGAGTAAGCCCTGCACCTCCTCCCGGGCGGGCCACCTCTCACGCAAGGCCCAGGATGGCCTCCAGCTGGTCTCCTTGCCCCGTTTTCCTCCACTGTCTGTGCAGTCGCCATCCTAAGAGCAGGTTTCGGATTACAGTACCTCAAAAGCTCCCCAGTCTGCAGTGGACAGGAAGATCAGCTCCCGCATCGAGTTCCCACTTTCCTTCCCGGGCTCTTCTTCCACCTCAGGACTTCCCCAGACCAGGCTGCCGGCTCCTCCATCTGCCACCCTCCCCTGCTGCTGCAGCGCCAGCTCCTCAGCGAAGCCCTGTGACTGCTGCCCTCACGGCTGAGCTCCTGTGGTGGTGCCAATCATCACCCGCTGCCGGCACAGGGCTGCTAACTGCGGTGCTACGGTTTCTGCCTGGGCAGATGGTTCTGATGCCTGGCACATGAGCTACCTGCAACCCCACCCTGCGGGCAGCTGTAAACTCACAGATGTCCGCTCCCTATGCACACTCGGAGGGGGCTTTCCCAGCCTCCTCCAGCAGCTCGCAGGAGCGGCCCCGCAGTCAGCACCTGTGCAGCTCTGCTAAGTACTGCAGTCCTTCTCCACTACGGGACACCTGTGGACAGCGTGACCACAGGCACCTGGGCACACAGGTGCCAGTAATGATGGCCACCTCAGAACCACCTGCGGGAGCCATCGGCAAGCCTCTCGCCATCAAGCAATCTCGATGAGGGATGGACGCAGAGGGCAGACACTGAGTCCCAGATGCCAACCAGTGAGGGCAGCAGGCAATGTGAGCAGTAGGTGGTATGTTTACGTTGCAAGGAATAAACCTTTGTTACTCAAAACTCTATCTGCAGTTGGTAGGAGAAAGTCACAATGGGGAAAAAGGTGGGGAACAGAGAAAAAAGTGCTTTCTCCCAGCCTGGGACCAGCTCCACACCCTAGCTGGTCTCTGATAACAGGCCATGCACATGGCCCAGCAGGACAGGCTCACCCACCAGGGCCAGGAGGAGATGTGCACATGGGCACCACCCGGGGCTCCTGGAGACGGTCTGGTGGGTGGGAGTCTAAAGTGAGTTCTCTTAGCCATCAAGAAAAACGATGGGGTCGCTATGCTTACAGCTATAGATACTAACCAGAGGAGGACACGAAAAAATAATCAGAAGAATCTCATTAGTAAAATAAGCACATCCAACTCCACAAAAAACCAGCATTCAATCAATGAAATATACTTTTTTATCTACTGTCAAGGTTGCCATCAAACGGATTCTTACTGCTGGCGAAGGTAGGATGTGAAACGAGGATTTCAGAAAACAAGCTAGCAACATCTACTAAACTTGATTACATTTTGATCTGTAATTCTACAAACTCTATAGGGTATTTTAGTTTAAGGAAATAATGCACATGAAAGCAACGAGAAAAATGTTTGGAGCTGCAGATGGCAAAATAGGTTAAGTGGTAAACATAAGGGTCTATCAGCAGCGCAAGAGTCTATGGCTACTATGGAAGAATTTTAACCTATCATGGTAGGTTAGGTGGTAACTGGAAAAACAGGACTCAAAACGGTACCAAGTACCAACCATGACATAAAAGCACAGGAAAATACTCCAGAAGTATATCCTCTGTTAGCACTTGTCATCTGTAGGTGACAGAATTAGAGGTCATTTGTATTTCCTTTTTCATTATATTCTTTATACTCTAAAGCTGTCTAACATGACTTTCTTATGAGGAAAAACTAAACCTAAAGTTTTGTAAAGTTAGCAAACACTACCAAGTGGCCTGTGCACTTTGGAGAACTGTAGCAAGTAGGTTATACACATAGGGAAAGAGCATAATTATTCAGTAAATAATTCAATCTTTTCTGAAATTTTGTTTCTGAATAGGACCAGGATTTAAAGTACTGAGTAGCACTCTACCATATTAATTATAATCCTTTCTTTCCATTTCCTCATCTTTCTCTTGGAATTCTTTTTCTTTAGTCAGGGTCTTACTATGTAGTTCAGGCTGACCCCGAACTCACTATGTAGCCGAGGCTGGTCTCAAATGTACAGAAATCCTCCTGCCTCAGCCTGCCAAGGGCTAAGACTGCACATGCACCACCATGCCCGGCTCTTCTTGGAGCCCTTTACCAGCAAACCCCAGGAAAGTGCTGGGTCTACCGAGAGCACTGAGTGACCAAGGAAGTGAGCCATCCGGTCTTTGCCCACCTGTGTGGTGTGAGTTCCAGTGCGTTCGGCCTGAGATGCGGCGGTTCTCCTTCATGCAGGCCTTACAAACCACTGCCTTCAGGTTGTGAAATTTGGTGAGCCATGATCTCTGCAAACAGATGGAATGCTAGTGAGAGCAGGCCACACACTCTGGGAAGAGGCCACCACGTGCCAAGCTGGGTCTGACACGGAAGCGAGGGACACACACCATGAAGGGTCTGTCTACACAGCCCGTACCAGCTGCCCAGCACTGCTTCCCAGTGATCCTGGAAAAGCATCTTTCTGCAAATGTATCTACCTTTCTCTTCTGTGCGCTAAGCCGTCACTGCTGAGAAACAACCTACCTGACTGCCACATAACCCTACCTACAAGCTAAGCCCCTTCTTGTCTCCATTCCTAGTTACATGATATGCTGAGTCCACGAAACCACAGCAGAGAGGGCTGAGGACACAGCTCAGTGGCACCAGTGCCTGCCTGGCAAGCGCAAGGTCCTGAGTTCCACTCCCCGTACAAGAAACAGAAAAACCCAAATATATATACATAAAAGTGAGTACGTGCCAGGCGTGGTGGCACATACAGGTAATCCCAGCACTTGGGAGGCTGAGGCAGGACTGCCATGAGTTCAAGGCTAGCCTTAACTACACAGTGAGTTCAAGGCCAGTCTGAACTACACAGTGAGACACTATCTCAAAGATAAACAAAAAAATGAATAAAAACCCAAAACAAAACAAAAAGCAAAACAGCAATAGACAGAAGGCTCTGGGGGCAGCAACCCTTTCTTATCGGCTTCTTGTTTTATTTGTGAATATTCTCTTAGGAGCTTGACTCTTTAATCTGTTACCACTGATATGTGCAAAGATCAGGCACAGCAGGACAGAGGCCCGCACGAGGAGTCGCAGCTGTGGCCTGAAAATGTGTCTCCTTGAGTCACTGCTACGGCGGGACCCTAGCCTGCACAGGGTATTTACCTCACTCCTGCTGTCCACGCAGAATTCAGACCTCTTCTAAGCTCCGAGCACAGAAGTCCTGTGACACTCTGGAGTTTTTCCCTTTGGTGAGAAACAGTGGTGGCAACACAGCACCAAATGTTTCCCCTCTGCTCTGAAAGCCTGGAGTGTTTTATCTCACAGACCAGTATGCCCTCTCGCAATCACAGCCCTCACATCCCCACAGGTATTAAACCATTCCAAATGAGCCTGGCGTGGGGCCTTATTTGGAAATCTTCCAGGAACCACGCAGCGATTGTACTGCGAAACTGGAGCAGCAGCCACATTCCTCGTGGACACAGGAAGCCTCCTGAATATTCTGAAGTGTCCCCCGCAGTGGTCTGGGGTCTGCGGCAGCCCTTCTGCAGACAGGGAAAACTCTCATCCCAGGCAGAGGCTCTGTGGCACAGACACCAAGGAGATGCTACTGGTGACAGGTTCCTGATGTCATGGAGTACTTGGACCTTTTTGTCAACAAAATAGTCATGGAAGTATAACTAATCTTAACAGTAGTGGTGTAGATTTTTGGAGCCTACAACAACGGAGGCAAGTGTTTGTCTTGGTGGAGCTGTGGCTGTTAGCACAAACTGCCCTGCTCACCTGATGGCCAGCTCAGAACTCTGAATATTCAGATGTGCTGCGGGTGCCATTTAAACTGCTTCTGAAATGTGCAAAGCAAAATAAAACAAATAAACAAGAACGATGAACTCACGTTTTGCTCCAAAAGGACCTCCACGGCATATCCCTTTTCCGACTGCAGGTACTTCTGGTGAAACAGCTTCCCGTCAAACACGTTCCAGGGCATGAACTCATCCGTCTCCCAGGGGAAGCCGCACGCGCTGTTGACCAGAGCCAGCATGGTGAGGCCTCGAACGAGGAGGGATCCGAGCTGCACAGCTCGGGAGTTGATGTACTCAAGCTGTGGAGACGGACACACACACAGAAGATAGACAGCAGTGTCCCCGCGCCGGCCCCAGGAGTTCTGCAGGCAAGTTTGGCTGAGGGAAGGCAGGGGACCTCCTGGGGAGCTGGCAGCAGCAGAGGCTCGCTCGGGCTGCTCTTGGACACAGCTGCGGACAGGCAGCGCCGTACCCCAGGCTTTCCAAGTGTCCACCGTGAAAAGCTCTTCCCTGCAGCACACTCGTTTCCTATCCTGTGAACCCCTGCTCTGTTGTCATTCCCCTCTTCCCATATTCTCTCCAGTTGATCTGTCCTTATGCCAATTTACAGGGACGAAGTCACTTCCCTTCCCGGGACTGCCTCTAGCTTCATCACACAAGACCTGATAAGCAGCATTCGTATGGTCATTCAGGATGCCTGACTGTGCCCCCATCGATCTCCTATGCACTAGTCCTCAAATAACTAGCATATATTTATTGCTACTTTTTCTCCCTCCTCTAACACGGCGTGAAAATGGACTGACAATTTCAGCGCTCTGAAACCTGCTGAGGTTTGCTTTGCAACCCATGCCACATTTGTCCTTGGCGAGCTTTTTACCAGCACCTGGACAGTGTGCACACTGTTTGGTCACACCTGTTGGTCATTCTCCAAGACCCAAGCTACAGTGATCTCCGCTTGCTCTTGTAAGATCTGTTCAAGCACAGTGCTGTGGTTTGACAATTCCTAAAATTCAATGCCTAAGACTAGAGCAATCAAGAGGGTAGAATCTGAACCTTCCCATGGTGTTCAGTGTCTTTGGGAGGTGATTAGATTAGGCCATTAGGGTGGACCTCGCCAAAGGAACCCTGGAAGTTTTCTAAGGAGAAAGAGACACAGACATAGAATACCCACACTCTTGCCAGGAGTCCTTAGCAGAACCAGGCATTGCTGCATGTCTTTCAAATTGTGAGCTTAACAAACCTTTTTTCTTCATAAAGTAGGCTCAATAAGGTATTTTGTTACAGTGACAAAAAGCTGACTAATACATACGAGTCAGTGAACCTTTTCTTTCAAAGCAAGATAGTGAACAGTTTACTCAGTCTGTTATATATTACCTACTCTTCCTTTGACCAACACTTTAAACACATAAAAGCCACCCTTAGCTTACTGGCCAGAGGGACATTTTGCTGACTCATGCAAAAATCTGCCTGAGGGAATACAGAGACATCTGTTCCTTTTTTTTAGTTCTGTCATTTCATCAAATATTTTGAAGCTGTGGAGGCTGATCAGCATTACGAGCACCCCTCTTCCACACTGGCTTCCTTGGCTTACTAACTGGACAAACCTCTTTTGTCCCTATATTTCTAGCTTCCTGGAGTTCTCAGACCTTAGATGTGTGTCTGACAGGCAGCATCTGGTTGGTGGCTGGTGTTTTACTTTGGACTTTTAATCTGAAGTGGTTAAAGATCCACAGGAATGTGCAGAGAGTACAAAGGGTCCTGTGGACCCTCTGTCCAATTTCCCAGGGGTAAGTCCGGCACACTACAGCGCAGTACCAAACTGAGGCGGCCGGGGGGACACCTTTCACACAGACCTGTGTGAGCACAGCCTTTGAACCCACCCCAAGACACAGCGGTTCCAAGTCCACAGGATCTCCCTTCTGAATTCATTCCAGGAATTTCCAGTGTCAGTCTTCCTTCCTATTACTAAGTTTCTCCTACTGTATTCTGCAGTGTACATGTATTAGTCTCTTTAAACACCCAAATAAAGACGTCTAGGTTGTTTCTAACTTTTGCTATTATGAATAAGGCTGCTATGAATATTCATGTGCAGGTTTTTCAATGAAACTAACTCTCCATTTCTCTGGAATAAACGCTGAGGAATGTGACTGCTGGATCACAGTGTGAAGGAACGTTTAGCATTTTATGACTCTACCAGACCATTTTCCAGAGTGACTGCGCACATTTTATACTGCCACCAGCGAGAGACAAGGCTGAGTGTGAATCTCACATGCATGCCACAATTTGGAAAAGTCAGTCTGTAAAATCTAGCCCTTCCCTCTGTGTGGTGGCATTTTGTGGTTTTCACTGCACGTCTCATGCGCTTATTTACCATCCCAGTGTCTGCTCTGGTGAGTCTGTTCATGTCCAGTCTCAGGATACCTTTTAACTATACCATGTTTTTACTGTTGAGTTCTGAGACTGTATTTCAAGATAATAACTTTGTCAGGTGAGTGGTTTCCAACTACATCTTCCAGTTAGTAGCCTACCTTTTTCTCATCTTGAGTAAGAATGTTTAATTTTGCTAAGGTCCAAGTTATTCCTTTTATGATTGTGATTTTGATATGAAGTGTAAGCCCTGAGCCTCAACGATTTTCTAGGATTTTCCAAAAGTGTTACACCGAATTCCACATTTTACTTGAGTCTACCTTTGTGCAAAATATGGGGCCAAGGCTGAGATTCACTTGTGCCTCAGGCTGACTGTTTCAGCACCACCTGCTAAAGCCTCCCTTTCCTCGGGGGAATTGGTTCTGCACCTGTCAATCAGCTGCGAGCAGTGAGTGGCTTCTTCACTCTGTTCCACTGGTCATGTGCCTTTACCAATACAATTCTGCTTGATTATGGATCCCTGCTACAGCAATCCTTTCTGCCACTTTCTTCTTTTTAAAAACTGTTTAAAGTTACTTTTGTTCTTCTGCCTTTCCTTATAACGAATAATCCTGTCCCACATTTTCAAAAATCTTGCTAGCTTTTGCTAGACGCTGCATTAAAAGAGCACAGCGAGCTAAATGGAACCAGCCTCTTTATCAGCCCACGGGGCGGCAGTTTTCCTTGGATTCTCGCTCCCCTTTGATTTCAACTTCCTCAGCTAACCACCCTGTATTAAGGATCTCTCAAAGGTGGTCTTCCCTTGAGGCACTGGCAGACAAACTGCAGGACAGGAAAGGCAGTCAAGAGCATGTTCCCTGCTGACCTGGAGCTTTCCTTCCTGCCCAGGGGCTAGCCACGCCCTGAGCCAAGCATGCGAATCTGCAACACCTGCCAAGCAGCTGGAGCTCTGCACCTTCCTCACACTGCAGCCCAACTGCAGGCCACCTCGAGTCCCACCCAACAGGCCTCGAGGTCTTCTGGTCAGCGCCACCTCACACTCCTGGCAATCCTCAGCCACGAGCGGGGACCTACCTAGCTTCAGGTCCATGTGTTTAACAGTTTTTTCTTACACTTCTCTGAAATAGTTGATCCTCTGTAAGATGAGAGATCCTCTGCTCCATAACTTCTAATGGCACCACATTCATGGTCTTCTGCACCACCAACCCCCACCTGCATGTTTCCTTTTCACACTCCCCTAGTGTCCTGTGCATCACTGACTGCCGTCTGTCTTCCAAACTTCACCTTTCTCTGTTGGGTCTTAAACAATGTGGCCACTCCTCTTGAGTTTCTACCCTTTCAGTAAATGGACACCCTGGCTCAAATGTCATCCTTCTCTATGGACAAACAGGCATGATCTTACATTTCCCAAATATATCTCCAATGCCAAGCCCTGTCCCAGGGCGCAGACACGCACATTCAAGTGTCGGGAGATGGCGCTCCCACACGGGATCCTTGCCAGCTCAAAGGCACTGTCATCACCTCTCCCTGCTGCTTACCAACCCCCAGACCCCAATGAGAGAAACAGGGTCCACCCACAGCCCTCACCTCCATCTCTGTACACCAGGTTCATATCCCAAGCATCTCTTCTACTTTTCCAAGTCAGCCTTCTGCTTCTTTGGCCAACTGCAGATTCTCATGACCCCGTGTATGCCCAACCCTGTGGCAGCCTCTGGTGCTACAACCCACCACACAGCCTTCCTTACAGTCCCCACACCACAATGCTCTCTCTAGTCACCTACTGGTGGTTCTCCAATCTTTGCACAATTTGCTTTCTTCTGCAACACTACTTTGACTCACCGGACACTTCCCAACTGTCAGAAAGCCAAGCCAGGGTCATGTTCCCTCGGCATTTCCGAGATGCCTGGCTGCCAGCACGATCCCTTCCTGGTGCCTTAGGGTGCACTGTTCACACATCACACTCATTTTACTGAGACTGGCTTCTTTGACGGTCCCTGCTTTACCCTTGTAGACCCTAACAAGTCTGGCACAGAGCAGGAATGCAGACTTCTACTCAGGGCATGAATCTGCTAAGTTCCAGAACACAATGTAGCGCCTCAACTCTCCATCAACTGCTGCAGCTCAATCAGTCAACTGGCAAGAGGAACTTTTTAAAGAAAAGACACAAAACGCATTTCCTAATTCGGTGCTGGTTCATAAGCACACAAGTACTCTGTACTGTGTAACCCAAGCCAAGCTCTTGACCCATGCTTTAGCCTATCAGCAAGCTAACCAAACCAGCCTGCCCCAAGACCCGTATTAGAAGCTGCAAGCCTGAAAGCTACATTTTGCCGACATTCCCATACTAGAGGAGTGGTGTCTACTCTCAGGCCAGCACCTATGCTGTGCACTGTAACTATCCCACCCACATGGGCTCTGCTTTGGTGTGATGCCAAAACTGCACGGGCCAAAACACAGTCCAGCAACATCCACAGACTCCAGCCCCTGCACTGTGATCCTGTGCCCAGACACGGCAGCCAGTGTCACAGCAGTAGCCCCCAGTTAGATGTGCCGCTCTGCAGTACCAGCCAACTGACTGCAGGCAAGTCACACCACTTCCGAGGGTCCCTGTCAGTGCATCTGTGCCATGAGGATTGGATTTGGTTCCATTACTGGTGCCGACAAGCTCCCTGCACCGTGCTAGATTCAGGCCAGGTACTAAAGTGCACATCGTGTCCTTGAGAAAAGAAAATCTACTGGTAATAATCACTGGCATCTTCTTCAACCTTTCATGTAAAGCTGGGTTTGAACTGTAAGGCTGCTGTGTAATACAGCAAGGACAGCAAAGGGACAGTGGTATGTATACAATTCATCTAGCAGACAACTCCTAGGCTAACAACTGGACTGGCAACCCCCTAGCACGTCACTAAACACTGGCAAGTTTCTCTTGAAAATACCCCACGTGAATCTAGAGGTTAGAGTGTCTCTGAATGCACGTTGTATCAGCAATGTTTTAGAGATAAAGCCTCATCCCTCAACAACAAATGCCACTGAGTGATTGTCACAGGTCACAGATTATGCATGAGAGGGAATTCCGTGAGGACAGAGCCATGGTTGGGACAGAACAGGGGTCCTCTCTGGTATCCGCTCTTCTGCAGACACAGTGACCTCAAATTCACAATTTATCCCTGCATCTCTGTGCTCTGAAGAATTAGCATAACATCTAATTCAAAACAGCCCAACCAGGCGCAGGACTGGGGGGCCACTGGTGTGGGCAGCACAGCTTGCAACAGTGCCCTGAGGGCCGTACCTAGGCCAGCTGGAAACATCAGAACTTCCGTAAAATCTTCCATTGAAGAAGCTTTGTCCGGATGTTAGCTCAGTTTTCTAAATGCGGCTTTCTTTTGGCCCTCCTCTACCCGCGGCCAGGTAAGAAACCCTGGGAACTGGCGGACAAACATGCTGCTGCTCTCTTGGTCAGCACTGTGAACTACGCCCAGCACCTCAGCATACCCTGCGCTGCCTCTCATCTAGACGTAGTTTGAAACGCGCCAGGGCTGTGAAATGTTTACATTCCAGAATGCGTTTAAATGTGTTTCTGAGGCATGTCTGTCCTGTGGTTTTACTCTCCTAAGTATAATGTTAGCTTTCATAAAACAGACCTCACCTCTCCTTCTCCTTGGGGAACTGCTGAACCCAACTGCGTAAGAACGGGTGGCTTGTGAAAAGCTGGATGGCCAAGACCAACTTCCAAATTACTCATCGAACAGAAAAAACATTAATTTAAGCCAAGTGGGGTTACATGGAGAGACAGTAACACAGAAGGCCACAGAGCCATTCTGCTTTCCTCAAGGGCACCTGGAATTCAGGGGGAATCCCGGAGCCCCAGGGCAGGCTGGCAGAGGACTGGCCGGCTGGACCAAGGCTCAAACGTCTCCTTAGTGCCAAGCACTCAGTGTGATCTGCAGATACGGTCTCTGGCTTGTCCAACTCAACAAATAAAATTAATAAACAAAAGCAGCCTGTATTTTGGAAATGGGATTTAAGGTGCTTTGGAATGAGAAAGAAGGAAAAGCTGAGGTAATGGAGGCTTGGTCCCCATGGCACTGGGCAGAAACAGAAACCAGAAAAACCAGTCCGTGGTGTTCCAAGCGCCTCACAGTAAACACTGAACAGTAAACAGCTCCACTCTGGAGTGCTTACACAAAGGCAGACTCGTGTACTCAAGCCTGCTGGCAGCGATGCCCATGATCCTGCTCCCTCGGCGTGCTCGTCCTGTCAGCAGTGTAACACCACACACACATGACCATTAGTAAACAGAACAGCAAACGTAAACTCACACTCTTTGGTCCCTAAGTCCTAGACTGGCTTTAGGGGTGCTACATTTAACTGTTCCTCCTTCTCAGAAGTCTAATTAGAGTCTGGCACAATCTTACAAAACAATCCAAAAAGGAGCTGCTGCAATGGGCAGGCCGGGCAGCCTGTGTCCAGCCATTGCTCATGTCCACCCTCTGCACCTTCTTGTGTCAGGACAAAGGGACATGGAAGTTGTTAAAAATGGTTCATGACAACAAAGACAACCTAAAACATGGTACTTCCTACTCGGTGGGACTGCACTCCAGTCACCTGCCTCTACGGCTCCCACGTCCCACCTGACACCTCACCTGTCCTTTGCCCGTCTTCCCTGTCCACTGTGAAAAGGAAGGTTTCACTTGCTCAAGAGCACTGGTGCGTCACACCCAGTGAGTCGATCTTGCTGTCCTCATCAGGGGTATATACCTTGGCCTAGAAAATACCACTGGCAAAACATCATACCTAGGGATCTATGTGCACCCATGTTTATAGCAGCACAATTGGTAATAGCCAGATCCTGGAAACAACCTAAGTGCCCATCAACTGAGGAATGGATAAAAAAGATGTGGTATTTTTATACAATGGAGTACTACTCAGCTATAAAAAATGATCACATTGAGATATTTATAAATAAATGGATGCAACTTGAGACCATACTCATAAGTGAAATAAACCAAACTCACATGTATACTGTATAGTCTCCCTAGTATGAGAGTTAGTAAGAGTATATAAGATTTTATGGTAATCATGATTCCCCATTACATAGCTTTGAAGCTTTTCAATGTTTTCATTCATCTGTTGTAATGGTTTTATTCTGTTTTGTTTGACTATATCATGCGTGATGGTATGAACAGCTGTTTTGAAGAAAGCAAAACATTATGGCAGCCATTGCTGATTTAATATCATCTTGCTACCATGCTTTTATTCTTCTATTATCATCGGTTCTATAATATTGTGTGTTATTGGGATTTTAATATATGTGACAGTATAAACAAATTTTTTTATGGAAAATGAGATATTATGGTAGTCATCAATCATTTTCTGTTACTCGGTTCAGAATGCCCTGTAATTCTTTCATTCTTTTGAATGGTTTTATACTATTTTGTTATGCTTGATATTACTGTACTTGAAGCCACGCTCAACTATTACAAAGAAAGAGACATTATGGTGGCTACTGTTAATATATGGTTGTCTTGTTGTAAAGTGCTGTTTTGCTTATGTTGTTCTGTTTCTGATCTGCTTTGTTCTGTCCTGTTTTGTTTTATTCTCTTTAAAATAAAAAAAAAGAAAGAAAAACCACTGGCTTCAAGCAAGCTCAGAGCTTCCTGAGCACCAATCAGCTCACTCATTTTACCCTGTACAGTGCCCACATTAAGTAGTTTGCACATCAACTACTGTGTCCGGCGTGGTATCCTGTGATGAAATATGATATCAGACAGTGGCTCCTAGACAGAAGTTGGCTCAGGGCAAGAGAGCTGTGCAAGGGAAGAAAGTTTCCTTGAAGGACATGAAGGTGTCTCAACGTGGACAGTGACAACTACTGACAAGACAGGCGTGTGGTCAAGCACTTGGGAAAGAGGTACAGAAATCAGTCAGTGGGCAGACAGCCTGCCACTGTGTAGGTGAGAAGTCCAAACAGCAGGGCTCTGTAAGCAGACCAAGAAGACAACTGCCTCCGCACGGCCTCTGAGCAGTACGGAGAGTGACTGCCTCGCGTGCCTGAGGGAACACCACGGGCTGCGCGTTCAGTGTCAGGGAGCAACTGCTCACCACACCGCCTCAGATCTGGCAAACAGCATTTCAAAAAACAGTTGTTGAACTTGTAAGTAAATAAATGAGCACTTTGCAAGGCTGCATGGAGAAACCCACCATCTTCTGGTCCTTCCTTTTCAGAGGGGAAAAAAGGGTGCATGAGTTACCAACAAGAAATCCAGACAGTGCATTCTGAAATCCTTTATCTCTCATAAAGCAAAGAGGGCAGAGTGTGACTCTGGCCAAATGGGACACTATGAAAGTGAATTTCAAAGTGAGCTTCAAAGCAGACCTTGTGATTCTTGTCTCCACCAAGCTAAACAAATAGTATCTTCCCTTTACCTTCTTACCCACAGGCATTTTATTTTTATTTTACTTTTTAAACCATGCACAAAGTGACTTGTGTTGAAATGCATCTCTAGAAGTTTAACTGAAAAGAACAAGAGCAACCTACTAGCAAGTGCTACTTGGCAAACCTCAGCAACCTGCATACACGGGCTACGTACGACCTCTGGAGTGTCACCTAAGTGTTTGCACTAACAAGTGGAAACGGCAAGTTTCCTGCACTGCAAACACAGGAAAACAATCCCTACGCGGCCAAAGAAGGTGTGCTGTCCAGTCTCTTGGGCTTCCCAGGCCTGGCCAGTCAGGCCAGCATCCCTGTGGCCCAGCTGGGTTCATCAAGGGGACATCCCTGGCTGGAGCAGCTTTCCAGCCCCAGTGACTTCCAACCAGACTCTCACCATATCTGTGGACAGAACTGATGGACAGAAATCCACTAGGAAAATAAATTCTCTTACATTTGCTCAGATGGCTCATGGCAAGGGCCCAAAAATTAAAAAATGAAGTGTGGCTCAGTGTAAAGTTAGCAAATGTGGGAGAATTCACACGAACAGAGGAGGAACAGTACATGGCATCTTTGGGGTCTGTGGGTGGCACCCTGCAGAGCTAGGCAATACTCCCTGTGGAATTGAGCATTAAAGGTCCCACCTACCCTCCTCCCAAGTCATCTCCTCGGTGATGGTTCTGCCTCCTTGCAGCAACTCCTGCCAGAAGTAAGGGACATCTCAGGGCCAGACCTTCCTGTCCAAGCCCAGGCTTCCTCGGGAGCCGGAGTGGACATTCCAACAGGAGGGCCCAGAGTCCAGGTACAGAAGCTACTCCATGCGTGCAGCTGCAGACACACGGCTGCTCTTAGTAGCTCTAAGAAGCCTGGCTCTCAGGTACGTACTTAGTAGTTTCACACACATGTGCAAGAGTAGTTTCACATGCACACATGCACAAGCATATGTGCATGTCTGCTCAGCATCCCATTCTTTACCATTTTAGTTCTATAGTAACAACTCATACAAAGGCACCAGAAAAAGAGAATGCAAATGAACAGGAAAATAAAAAAGTCACTCATTACTTAGACAAAGTAGAAGCTACTATTACTGAGCATTTTCTCCACCGGTCTTCCTGGGGAGCATCAGCATTTCCGCCTTAAACAAGGACAAGGACAGGGACAGGGACAGGGACAGAGGGTATCCATATTCAGTAGCCCAGCCCTTCAGGTTATCAGTAAACCAAATCTTTCCCAAATATCCTAATCTCCTCTTGTGTCTTGCTGGCAAAACTGAGCCAGACACACCCTGACCTTCTAAGGAAAGACGCAAGGGAGCAGTATGAGGAGCGGCCTCCCTGCCTCTGACAGCAGCGTCCTGGCGCAGGAACTCCATTCTCTCACCATGATGCTGCTCACACACTGAACTGGGTGAGAACCGAATCCAATTTCCCCACAAGGTCAACACTGAACCTAACCACTAAATTCGATTCAGTTCTCATCCAATTCGATTTTCAACCAGAATCAGGGAAGAATAAAGTTAGTGAATCAAAACTTAGGAGAAAGTTAGAACACTGTCTTGAGTTACAACTGTCAGTCTAATTATACAACCATCTAATTCTAAAAACTGTCTCATATTCACAGAGCTGAATAAGATATTCAAGAAGATCTAGCCAGTGTTCAATTTAAATCATCTTTCAAATAGTATAATCATTTAGAATAATTTAAAGCAGTCAAACTGCTTTTCTTAGGAGCACAGAAAAACTAATCTCAGTGACTTCTGATAAAGGCTTAAACATTCTTTCAAACAAGAATGTTATAATAATAAATAGTACTTGAGGCCATGTTGGAACTCAGGCACTGGGAAACCAAGCAACCAGCTTGCCTCCCTGGTAAGTGTCTGTGGCCTGGCAAGCCGTGGCCGCCCCAGGGCGAGAACCAGTAGCGTCTCCTGAGATCCACGCCATGTTGGAACTTAGGACACTGGGAAACCAAACTACCAGCTCACCACCCCTGTAAGCGGCTGTGAGCCTACCGGCACATGGGCTGAGAATCAAACATCCCATCTCCTCCCCTTCCCCCTGCCCAGTTAGCAAGTGAGAGCCAGAGATCTGAGCACCTCTTGGGCGGTTGACCATATATAATATAGCAAATAAGGGGGATTTCCTTCTACCATCTCTTTCAAGGCAAATATTTTTATCACTGTTTTGCTTTGTCTTGATTAACTGTATTGCTCTATTCAATATTCTGTTTTGATAAGTTCTATAACATTCTGTATTTTCCTTTGATTTTGCTATACCTGATTGAAAGAGCAGCTATTGTGAAAATAACGAGGTATACTATGGTACCTATTATTGTTATCCTGGTAACCTGCTGTGAAGTTCTGTACCAATTTCACTACATTGTCTCAATTGGCTTTATTCCATCTTGTTCTGTTGTATTTTACTACCTTCAAAATAATAAAAAAAATTAGAAAAAAAAATGCTACTTGAATTAAGGCTGTTAACCATTCTTGACAAATCCACTATAAGGAAATACCATTCTTTTAAAAAACCTAAAAATAAGTTTAGTAAAACTGGCATAAACACTAAATTACAAAGAGCCTCTTAACTATGCTCTTATTAAGTGACAGAATATGCATACACAAAAATGTATAATGTCCGGATAAAAAATAAGCTAGCATTATTCCTAGTAAAAAACTTTATTTCACTTACATCAGTGATACAAACTCCTCAAAAATAAATGAATAGGGAACTTAGGGCGCCGAGCCAACCAGTAAGCAGCCAGCCACCCTGGGAAGTGACTGTGGTCTGGGGAGCCGCGGCCACCCCAGGGCGGGGAAACAAGAAGCAAGAGCGTTTCCTGAGATCCGCGCCATGCTGGAACTTAGGGCGCCGAGCCAACCAGTAAGCAGCCTTCCGCCCTGGTAAGTGACTGTGGTCTGGCAAGCCGCGGCCACCCCAGGGCGGGGAAACAAGAAGCAAGAGCGTTTCCTGAGATCCGAGTCATGCTGGAACTTAGGGCGCCGAGCCAACCAGTAAGCAGCCAGCCGCCCTGGGAAGTGACTGTGGTCTGGGGAGCTGCGGCCACCCCAGGGCGGGGAAACAAGAAGCAAGAGCGTTTCCT
>PVJX010019204.1:0-35240 GCA_004027295.1 Dolichotis patagonum
TATGCATGATACGAATAAACATTGCTCAAAAGGAAATATATAAACAATCAAATGTATGAAAAAATGCTCAACATTATTAATATAAAAACTGCAATTAATATGTCACTGCAATTAGAATGACAGAAATCAGAAATGAAAATAGCAAATGCCAAGAAGGATGAGTAAATGGGAATTCTCACATACTGTGCTGGGGAGTGTAAATTAGTGCAGCCATTATGGAAAATGTTATAGACTCCTCAAAATCTAAACAAACAGCACCATCATGTGATCTATCTTTCCTACTACTGACTACATAAGCATGGAAAAGGAAATCAACACATCAAAGTAATAGCTGCTGTTATATTTCTGAATGCACCAGTATTTACAGTACCCATGCTGGATCTATGAAGGTACCTACTGATAGATGAATGAATAAAAGAGATGTGGGATATGTGTCCATCTATAATTCTATCTGTCTCTGTAGTGGAATATCATTTAGTCATACAACAAATAAAATCTGGTTATTTGCAGAGCTCTAAATGCAGCTGGAAAAACATATGCAAGTGATATAAGAAGGCACATAAAGACAAATATGACACATTCCCAATCATATGTGGAAGCTAAAAGATTTAATTTGATAGAAGTAGATGCTATAAAAACAGTCACTAGAGGGTAGGAAAGGTAGGAAGGAGAGGGGATAAAGGATTATCAGTACCTAAAAGTGATTTCACAAGAAAAATAAACTTAAACCTTCTACAGCAAACTGAAATGTCTTTAGTTCTCAACAATTTATTCAATGGTGAATACAGTAGTAAAAGAGAAAATGCTTCATAACAAAAAGATGAATTTTTATACATGTATAGGATTATTACACTGTGCCCCATAAATATGTGTAATTACTATGTATCAACTTAAAAAATTACTATGTAGATGTGAACGTTTATTTCTGTGCTTCTTTAGTTTTTGCATTCTAAGAGATATCTTAATTTCTTCTCGACTCTTGAAGCACAGCTTTGCCAATACAGACAGTTCTCGTTTAACAGCTCAGTTCTGTTACTGCAACGAGGCTGTTAAATTAAATGGTTGCTGAATGAGTTGTTGTTATAATGGGTACCTTACAATATTCAGAACAAAGCAGTGGTCAAAGGAAACTCCAGCTTGATAGTTTTGCTTTTATTTGCATACTGTTTACATGCAGTACTGTAATGTAAACAACATAAAACTACAGTACTGTCCAGTACAATCAGCAAAATCTACCATCCTGCGTAAACACAGTGTACTGAACAAAGTTGTGGCTTTCTATGCAAGATGTACGCAACTGTACAACAACAAAAGATGGGTCTGAGGAGCAAGTGGGTCCCAAGTACAAACAACAGATCTCTGTCGTAACTCTTAACAGTCATTAAAAAGGCGGCTTTAAATGAGGAATGTCTGTGTAGAACTCTTACTTGATATTGTTTATTTTTCCCAATATTTAAACCTCCCAAACTATAACCTATTTTTTAAATTAGAAATCAGCTTTTCATTATTTCAAGCCTCTATAATATGTGAGATTTCACTTCTGAACTGACAGATTCTTAGATTCGCTTCATGGTTACTTTCTCCAACCTGACTGAAATGGATCTGTTTAGGTGTAGATCTCTGAGTTTATCATGATTGAAATTTGTTGAGATTTTGGATTTTTTTTTATTCTTTTCTGGTATTTGTTTCACTTCTTTTTCTCATCTTTCTGGAACTCTTATGATAACTATATTAGGCCATCTGACAGTATCCCACATGTGTTTTAGGTTATTTACATTTTCTTTTTCCTTTCTGTACTTCTGATTGGATAATTTGAATGGTCTTTTCTTAATGTCTCACTGACAGTCTTCCACTGCATCACACTATTGAACCCTTCTACAGCCCTAGAATTTCTTACAACATCTTTTTACTGATATGGTAGTTATGTTCCTGCATCATTTTTTTGCTTCAATTCTTTGTCCACTCTTTGCTTTATATCTTTGAGTACATTCAATATAACTAATTAAAAATATTATTCTAGTAAATGTAATGTGTTAGTTTCTTCAGAGATTGTTCCTATCAATTTATTTTGGCCATCAGCATGTTTTATAATTTCTGGTTTTGTTAGATGCTTTATGATTTTACTCTGTTAAAAAATAGACACTGAACATCATAATCTCCTAACTCTAGTGGTCAGTTTCTCCTCCTTTCTCTTGTAGATAGGTAAAGATTTTTCTTATGTTTTTCAGGAAATTTCCTTGAACTTAGAGATTAAAAAGCAATAAACAAACAGAAAATTTACACATGCGGGCATCCTCTCTGTCAAGTCAATATTGGGGCAAACTCTTCTAAAACTTAGCCCGAATGTGAACACTGAGGCTTCCTTCGCAGTTTACACTGAACCCAAAGATCAGTCCATGGTAGACGGTTTAAGGCTTCCAGATCTTTTCTGAACATATGTCCTCTCCCAGCTGTGGATGTGACTTTATAAATTCCAGTGAATCTGGAAAACATTAGAATGCTCTAACTTTACAAATAACCTCTTTGCCTCACTTTTAAGAGCTATGGTTTTTCACTTTCCTAAAATGTTGCTGATTGCTATTAATTCTTCTTCCTCTTCTTCTTCTTTTCTTCTTCTTTCTTCTTCTTCTTCTTCTTCTTCTTCTTCTTCTTCTTCTTCTTCTTCTTCTTCTTCTTCTTCTTCTCCTTCTCCTTCTCCTTCTCCTTCTCCTTCTCCTTCTTCTTCTTCTCCTTCTTCTCCTTCTCCTCCTTCTCCTTCTCCTCCTCCTCCTCTTCCTCCTCTTCCTCTTCCTTCTTTTTTTTTTTGCTATGAGTATGAGTAGCTATCAGAGGTTCATTATTAGATGAAATGTAGAAGACAATCTTGGATTAGTCCTCAAAGTAGTCCAGATGTCAGAACGGACAAAAACTATAATTTGTGTATAGAATCTTCTCTGTGCCCTCTAGAACGTACAGCTAGGTTTTGACACTAAGGGAGAGTCCTGCTATCTGAAGGACAACAGCCTGCTCATGAAGCTGGCAAAGGTGAAATGCCACAAAGCCTTCTTAGGTTCAATGATTTGCTTGTTTGAGCTAACATGCTGCTGCTGAGACTATGAAAAACCATACAAAAAGTCACATGACAGAATAAGCTTCTGTTTCCTTCCTTTCTCACTCTTTCAGTTCTTCCTTGTTTCCTTCCCATTTTGTAATTAGCTCATTCAATTTCTGTGTAATATGAAAATTACTTTTTGTTATTCTTGCTAGTCAGTGTGGGCAAGTATATAATTTTTGGTTAAGTTATTTTCTTTGAATATTTTACATATATTTCTCTATTGCCACCAATTTCTAGTGGTACTATATGAAATCCTATCTGATTAATTATTATTTGTTTATAGTTGATTTTTCTTTTTGGCTGCTACAGTATTTTCTCTTTTTTGTTTTTTTTTGTTATTATAGAATGACACATATTTCCTGCTTGATACTAATTATGCTGCTATGTTTTTGAATTGGAGACTTATTAATTTTAGAAAAATCACTAATTTGTTCATACAGTGTCCTCCATTCTCTATTTTATATCTCTGAGATTCCATATAGATATAAATTAGAAATTCTAATTTTACCTTCTGTATCTTTTATAGTTTCAATTTCCTTATTATTCTGTCTTTCAAACTGCATAATTTCTTGCTGTCTATCTTTGGCACAAAATTTCTTTATTAGCATATTAATTGACATATTTAAATTTCAAATATATTCTTATTGCAGAAAGTTCTATCTTATTCTTTTCACACTATGACTAATCATTTTGGTCACACTTCTTGATCAGTTAAAATTTTATGTAAATTTTTAAACATTTGTTATATTACATTGTTTAAAAATTATATTTACTGTGTTAGTTTAATACGTACAACTGGTTGTCATAAATATATACATATATAGATATCGATACATATATACATATGTGGAAAAATTAGCACATCCATCATTTTACCCAGTAACCTTTTTTGTCCTTGTAAAGAGAATACCTAGTATTTCTTATCAAACTTCCAATATGCACCACAGTTTAATTAATTATACTGCTCATGTTGTACACTGGGTCTCTAGAAGGTCTATCTGAAATAACTACATAATTTTATCTTTTGACCTATGTCTTCCTATTTCCTCTATTCCCCATCTTTTTGCCTTTATGCCTTCTCTTCTTATACATTTATTTTTGAAATTCCACACATAAGTTATGACATGTAGGTTCTTTCTTTCTTTGGCTTACTTTGCTTATTAAAATATATACACAAACTGATATAATTATATTATTAAATTAGCCAAATTTAAGAAAGTGATCCTACCATTTGAAATAACACAGATGAGCCTAGAGTGGTATTTCACATTTTTAAGTGATTGTTCTAATGTTTGATGTGTAATTACTGCAATCTTTTTTAAAGGATTCTTTGATAGTGGAATGTTCTCTGTATATTTAATTATATATGATAATGAATCTATATTTAGCCTACGTTAAACTTTGACAATATTGATCGCCTAAACTCATTATAACATTAACCGTCTTCTAACTGGATCTGGGTGTTACTATGAAACTGAAACCAATTAAGATCCTTTGAGGAGTTCTCAGTTAAATTTCAGATTTAGCTTCTTTGCCTGTTGATCCAAGGAGAAAAGATTCAATTTCTGTCCCCCAATTCCAGGTGCCTTTGCCATCTACAGCAAGAAAAATGAAGCTTCCTTCCAATTTTCTTTTCTTTTTAAAAATTTCAACTTATTATATTTCCCAAGTATGCATATAGCAATGTATGCAACACATATGTTTATGTGGTCCATATTCAAAGTCTTGTAGATTTAATTGCTTTTTTATGAAGTAGAAATTCACTGAAAAATATGTTTTTGCTGCATTTTGATGGAGGTTCCTCTGAGTACTTCCTCTGTCATTCCACCCAAAGGCAAAATCCCCTCAGGCATTTCAATACAATCCATTTTCCAGTATATGCAAGAATAAACTGCAATCAAAATTAGCAAATGTCTCATTTCATAAGGCTTTAAAAGCCTAATAGGCTGATAGATACAAATTGGTGTTTAATAAATGACTGACTGATTGATTATTAGTTCTTTGCCAAGCTCTTGATAATTACAATTGTCTTTAAGATTTGGACACCCATTTAATGGTGGATTTTTTTTTCTGATTTGTAAATGATACTCATGCTTCAATCTATGGAACAATGAGAACTCTACCCCATTTTAAATTAAGTTATGAATTAATTACTAACTAATCCATATAATGGCAGAAAAGCACAAAACTGCTGAGCTGTCACTGAAATTTTAGACACTTGTAATTCTTGAACACTTTCAATTTCACACAATTACTGAGAAGCCAGCATAGTCTGATTGAATTGGTAGAATATATTCACTTTAATTTGATTCATTTATGCCAATTTTTAACATCATTACTGAAACAGTTCTATAAATGCAGATTGTGTGCATTAAAAAATAGCCTTGCATCAATTACTCATTAATATTACCAATTAAAACCAAAAATAGGATAATGAGATACTTGAAAAGAAAAAGAAATCTTAGAAACTTTAAAGGAAATTTTCAAAAACTAAACACCAAACCTTTCCTTGTGCTTTTTTATTAGTAGAATCAGAATCCTGATGGGAAACTGCTCTTCTTTATGAATTCTCCTATAATATTTCTACCCATTTATCTTTGCATAATGTGGGAATAAAATGAGAAAGTAATATTAAAAATCAAAAAATATGTAGTCATCAATTTAATATGAATATTTTATATGTCTGCTAAGTAGAAGAGCTGAAACATTCAGTAAGGAATTAAGCATAATATCATATTAATGTAGAGAACATGTCACATAATTTGCTTTCTATATGCCTTGTCATTTGTGTGAGAAAATACTTTGTATTTGTCTCATAGATATGATGAAAGACAAATATGGAGTAATAAAATATGTCTTTAATATATTTAAATAATTTGTAATTGCCTTGATTTTTTAAGCAAAAAAGCCATTCTTTAGACAAAACTAGAGTGTGTTGATTCCAACTGGTTTGCACTCTTGATCGGTTGAAAAACCTTTCAAGTCAGTTAGAATTAACGCCATGTGTTTCAACACTGGCTGTTCATAAGCAATCTGTAAGTAGCATTGAATGTTAGATATTTATTAATTCTACTTCCTGTTGGTTCAAGACACATGATCATTATGTATTTTGCTAACATATAAAAGCTACATTTCCTAATTTTCATTCTGTGCACAATGGATGCAGAGTTTAAAACTTTAAATGCTAAATCATTGTGTTTTGTAAAGAAATGTTAAATTCCCTCTTAATATCTGCTACATTCTAGGTTTATCGAGGGATTTATTCTCCTTTTGCAGAAGCTAGTCTTCACCACACTTGTCCAGCGGGATATGAAACTGCTATGTGAACCACTGAACGTTTGTTTCAATTCTTTCTTCAGAACACCTGAGTTTATTGCAGTTGAACTATTTTGCTTTTATCACTGTGTATCTTTTGTGATAACACCCTTTGGTCTCAGGTGTGTAAACGATGAGAAACTATATCTAGAAGCCAGTGCATACTTCAGAGATTCTGGTCTTGTCTGTATGGAGTAAATGAGTGGGATCTGGATTTCCTGAAATGATATAGATAATATGCATTTCATGTAGGCATCTTTCAAAGTAAATGCAATCTGAACAAATATGTGGTAAACAAAGGTAAGGATCACAACACACGTTATTGATTCACTGCCAAACAGTAAGCTTCCTTTGTTACCTTTGACTTTTTTTATATCTAATAGGACATTGATTTATTCAACCACTTGCCCCCCACCATAGGACCACATGCTTCTGGGATTGCTGATCTCATAAGTTCCACGAGATGGGTCCTAATTGTTTTGGCAGTTCATTTCCTTTCTCAGCAATTTGATAGTGTGTACATGACTAACTTCTGGTCAGTAGATAGTGAGGTGAGATGCAACCTGCTGTGAGGTTTTGTGAAAGGATATCTTGATATTCAAAGGAAACCACTGTCCTTTGAAGTGGTTATATTTGAATGTACTAAGAATTACTGTAGTCATGTTTCAGTGTGAAGTTTGAGGACAAAGCAAAAACACTGAGCTCTCCAGAGTCATAAAATGGATCTTCTTGCAGTATGCCTGAGGTTGTATCCCTCTGGATGGTATGCTTTAACAAACATGAACTTTCTTATCATTTTAATTTGAACTTTTCTATACTTAAATTGAAAATATCATACTACATAGTCATAATTAATTCTCAATTTAAATAATTGTTTTGTCTAAGTAATTTGCCTATGTGAAATTGGTTAGTAATGAAAAGGCCACACTTTAACATCCGGTTTGTCTGACGTCAAAATCCATGTGCTTAAACATAGAATTGTGCATTTGCATACTAAAATTTTATAATTTAGGAAATAATTTCTGTGTTTCTCAAACACCTGATATATAGTGTATATTATAAACATATTTGTATGTTGACAACATGCTTCACAAATAGTACAAAGTGATTAAGGGGAGATAATTTATAAAGTCTGCAACTGGCAAAATGTAACCAACGTTTTGGAAAAATAGATAGAATTGATGTAAGCCATGTGTCTGCCACAGTAAAGTGTAAAATGTTATATTATTTAAAATAAATCTGAAAGCTAATGAAATTTCCCAATATTTTTCTGCCAGTTGACCCTTGTATTAAACATGATGGACTTACATAATTAGAGTGCCCTTTAAATTAGTCCTTACTGGTGTTTAATGAAACGCAATTGTCAGGCTAGATTTGGACATGGCTCTCCAAATACCCAACCTGTCTGTAAGTAGAGGCACTGTTCTCAGCTCTACCCTTGACAAAGGATGTCTTAAAAACATGAGATGGAGCACAGCATCAATAAGCACCTGGACATCTAAACACACCCAAGAATTCACAAAAGACATTCAAGTACCTTGTCCTCTGAGGCACAAAACAGCCCGAGAACTTTGTCTCCCAGTGTTTGCTAAGATCTTCCTGCTGAATGTCCCTTGACTGCCTTCAAGTCCTATTAAAAAAGCTCACTTGTGTCTTTTCTACAAACGGCCTTTCCTCCCTCTGTCTCCTTGCACTCATGCACAGTAAATTCCACATCACTTTGCCTTTCCACAAACCCAGAGGTCCCACCTGGTCTCTGCCTCATGTCATACCTTACAATAATAATAATATTAACAAACTATACTCATTTATGAAATAGGAGAATATAGTACAGTTAAGAGGACAGGAAAAGCCTATGGTTTAAGTTCAGTCTTTGTCACAGAACGTTATAGCACTTTGAGCAATTTATAATTTGTATTTTCTAGGGTTTCAGTGGGCATTACATCAAGCATGGCTTGTAAAATGGATACACCCAGCTCCATATAAAGTAGGACCTCAATAAATGTCAGTTACTATAAGATAATGTAATCATCCTAAAGAAGATGCTTAGGTATTATTAAATAAGATAATTTAATCATATGAATGTAGGTACACACATCTTTTTGTCAAGGCTTCAGAGAATAAAATTCTCCTTTTGGCAACCTCACTATAATTTTTTTAAAAAGTCTTTATCTTCTAGTACATATGCTATTAAAAAGGTCTTTTTTCTTGAAGCAGTTTTCTCCATTCTGTGTGTTTCAGAATGGCTACAAGTCAGTCTTATGTTACAAGTTATTTCTGTTACCATGTGAGAAAATACAGAATGCATAATATATTGATACTGACACATACACTGATATTTACATTGTAAAATAGCCATGTTTAATTAGGACTACAATATGTAATGCCAAGTTACACAATGAGCTTGACATCTCCTCAAAGCACCTCTTTCTAAACATTTTGTAGACGCTGGCAATCACCGTCCCATGAGGGAGACAAGACACAACCACAATACCCAGTGTTGAGTGCTTTGTGATTTAGACAGCGGGGTTATTTGGAAACAGAGTTACGCAGCCTACTTGGAGAGTAAAGCAGAAACGTTTCCTCAAATAGAAAATTATCAGTCAGTGCAAAGAAAGGTAGAGATGGAAATGGCATGAGAACGCCTGGGAGGAGCACATGACGCACCGCACAGAGGAGAGCAATTTTCCCGCTGTTTATGAAGCATGAACTGTGAGGCAAAAAGTGAGAAGAAAGGCAGGTCAAGGCAGAGAATCTGTCATGGTAGGACTCTGAACTTTACTTTTCTAAGAATAAGCAGCAAAAAATGAGCTTTTGACTGTTGTCGAAAAGATTGTACTTGATGGTTCTGTGCTCACCTCAGCAGCTGGGATGGTATTGGTTAGCAGGGAAATGGGGCGGGGCTACAGAGACCGAAGACACATATTTGGGCTATGGAAATAGGGGTGGTAACGACTGGACTCAGAGAAGAATTTTTTACCTGTATAACATGAACAGTATCATTTTTCCTTCACTTTTTTCCTGTACATATTAAATTGCTATTCATACATACACATTTAGAAAAATTTAATGTCTCAAGTCTGTTTTATTAAATATAATTGCTTATAAATATCTAATTCAGACAGAGAAGAATGTGTAGCACATTTATTAAAAATCATATACTTCAAAAAATCAAATACTTTAGAATAACTCAGAATTTCGTGACATATATTGTGCCTTGTTTTATATATACATATGTATATATGTCTACAAACATCAATGGTGATAATGTGTTTAATTGAAAGTCATTTAAAATTTTCTATTTTTTATGAAAAAGTACAAGTCAAACTTGCTTCAAGTTTGTGAACTAGGAAAGAGAAGCATGATATAAAAGGGGTAAAGTGAGACACTTACACATCCTTTATTTAATCATGTGAAAGTAATCTCGTTTTAGAGAAAAGAAACTCGTATTCTAGAAGGATTAAACATGGCAATGTTACACTTAGATACTGTATTACAGAAGACACATCCCTGGGCTTTTGCCTGGACCGTTAAACCATGAGAAGTGCTCGCTCAGGGAATTCTCTAGTTCCATCCATTTTGCTGCCATCATTGGGTTAATAGTTTCAGTTCTTACAAAGGTTCAGGTTTTAGAGACATGGTGAGGAGGAGGAGAGTCTGGGCTGCAGGAGGCATTGATGGAATGATAAAAGATGTTAACTTTGTTTTATTTACATGCATTTTGTATCTGACTGTTATTCTTTTCCTGTAGGGGATTGCTAACATGTCACAATGACAGATTGAATAAGGCGCTACAAATATTTCACCAAATGGAAGAAGCTACACAAATGAAAAACGCATGAAATATTAAATCTGTAACGTAACAGTACAAAGCTGACTTTTCCACCATTGAATCATGGTTAGCTACTACAGGATATAATTTAAATTTCACAACATATAAAAATGATCAATTTGAATATATTGTACAAAAAAATCTGTAGACAGTATCATGGGTTTAAATAGGATTTAATTATAAATCTGTACAGGTAAAATTGTACATATTCAAAAGAGTTTAAAAATAATATGCACAAAGCACATCAAAGTAAACTTTATAAGAAGAGCTTTTAACTGGGCCTGGTGGTGCACTCTTACTAATTGGAGCACTCAGGAGGCTGAGGCAGGAGTACTGTTGCAAGTTTGAGACAAGCCTGGAGTTCAAAGTGAGCTCAAGGCCAGCCTGACCTGTATAGAGAGACCCTGACTCAAAAAGACCCCCACAAAAAATCCAGAAGAGCTCTTTTTTCTGATTTTTTGTATTAATAAAGTAAAGATAGAGAAGACTGAAGTGATCAGTGTTAAAGGAGAGGAAGACATGTACTGGAGAAAATTCTGAAAGAAACAACTTACTAGACTTTGAAAGCCTTTGATTTTCAGTGGGTTCAAATTCAGCTCCTGGTTGAATCCCAGAAGGCTCTCTGTGATCAGAGGTTTATTTTTGCTCAATAGCCTCTCTGTCCCTCACTCTTTCTTTGCCCACCATGACACACCACTGGCTTTTACAAGTTGTACATTTTCTTTCATCTGTATTGTTAGTCCATTGTCATTTTCCAATGTTAGCTTAAACATCACCTATTCAGAAAGTTTATCACCACAATTCTAAACAGGCACCTTCTATATTTCACATAGGCTGTTTGCTTAAAATAGTTATTGTTCATTTTTGTGTTTAAATTTCTATAGTCTGTTTTGCCTACTAGGGGCTTGAAAAATTTTATCTTTCTCTTTATAAAATCTGTTGTACACACAGATTTTATATAATAAAAGTGCTGGATTTGCCAGATAAATTCTGGAATTTAATGTATTGGTATTCATATTGCCAACATAGGATATATGAATTTTGTTTGTTTGTTTTTAGATGATAGAGAATATTACAGTCTTGTTTTAAGAGAAGCATATAGAAGAGGTCCCAATATCAAAAACATACATTGTATTTCCTTGCTTCCTTTCACCATTTCCCCAGGTATCATACAGTCAGGGTAGTTATGCTACCACAGGAGTGGCTAAAATTCAAAAAGGGGTAAGCAAAGACGTGACTCATAATTGTAATCTTTGGTGATATGTGTCCTGTGTGATTCTGCTGTGCAAGATAAAAACCAAGAGTGGGCTGAGGATGTGGTTCAGTGTTAGAGCGCATGCTGAATGTGACTGAGGTCCTGTTCTATATCCCTCTAGTGAGAAAAGAAAACAGATGGGGATTGTAAAGCTGTTCCATTCCTATTATTTCTAATGCGTATATACTACAATCTCTGTAATATTTATACTTTGTAATTGAAGAATGATTTCTTAGGTATAATGATTCTTTGTAAATGTCATCTAGTTTTTGAAAAATATTCTGATAAGCATTCTACACTATATATACAAAGAATGGAAAACAAAGAACGGGATAGGGTATTTATTAACATCACTGTTCATAATGGATGGATAGGGTATTTATGATATCAACTGTCCATCATGATGACACTCTTCATCTTGCCTCTGCAAGAATTCTAATTTATGTATTATGTGGTATTAATGATGATGAAGAGAGATGGATCTTCAATTAATAGATAAAATACATTTGTGATGTAGTTTGAAGATGGGTTGGCTGTCTTCAAAAGATTTTTCTAAGCGTGTGTTTCTACTTTACCGCCTTCTCCTTTTTGGTCTGTCTTCTACCATTAGTAACAGATTCACTGTCAGACAAGGGGCATGAGAAGAAGGGAAGGAATGTCCAGCTTTAGCAAACTATGCTGTTTCAGTTTTATCTTTGCAAGCACTTTCCCTTTGATGTTTCTATTCCCTTAATTCTGCTTTATTTTAAATGAATTTAAAATTCTTAGAGACTTTCACTTACTAAACCTTCTAGGTGTACTTGCTGACTGACCGTAATAGTCTTCAGGAAATGTTTAGAAGCAACTGCCAACCTTACTGCATTTCCATAAATATTCTGCACTTCCTAAGGAGATACCTATGTATTACAGGCTAAATGTAGATAATGGAAGCATGAAATAGCATGGGATTTTGAATAACCAAATGCTATTTTATTGTGTCTGTTGATAAACCAATTGCTCTGAGAGTGAAAAGGAACAGACTGGAACAAAGGCCAAGATTTCAGTTTTTGCCTCTGTCATTTTTTAATATTTTGGATATCAACTAGAACTGCATTCTTTTTGTCTCCTTCATTGACCAGATCTTCCTGTTTGAGAACACCATCCCTTAAAAGTTCCCTGAACTCCAATTTTCTCATCCTTGTCTATCACCAATGTGGAAGGCAGAATAATGGCTTCTAAAAGTGATCCATTCAGAGAACTGTGAGTGTCACAGTGTTACCTCACATATTTAAAGGGACTCACATATGTAATGAAATGTAGAGACTAACAGATGGAAAACACATCCTGGGTTCCTCAGGTGGTCTCAATCTAATCACCCAAGTTCTGAAAAGTAGAAGGCAGAAGAGCATGCCACAGAAATGTGATGTAAGGAACAGGCCAATGTTTTTCTGGATTTGAAGATGAAGGAAGGAGACAGAATGGCTTTTAGCTAAAAATCTTTTGCCTTATTATTTATGCCAAGTAATCATGCAACACCACACTGATTATTCATGTAATTCAATGGGCATTATGTGGTTGAGGTTAAAGTAATAAGGATATTCCATGATCCAGTGAGAAAAGCACTGAAAAAGTATTTTGCATCTTTTTTTGGTAAGAATCAGATAAGTTTCTAAGGAAAACTAACAAACATGAAAATGAACTGGGAAATATTTTTCATTATGATAAATGTTTATTTGAAAATGTCCTACATGATAACTACTTCATTAAATGTTAAGGGTGCAAAACTCAAAACTTGGTTTTTGTTCTTAAGAGTCAAAATAAAGAAAATAGACGAGTGAACAGGTAACTACAATATAGTATGACAACAGTTAAACCAGTAGACAGAAAAGGCTTTCATAAGCCAGCCTGGAAAGAGGACAGACTGGTTTCCATGCAAAGTTGAGCGACTAATTGACCCATAGACAGTATCAGTAATAAACAAGCTCATGAGCTTAGTTAGGTACAAACAAAGTAGGAAAATATATTCCCGGGAGGGAGCAATATGTTCCCTGCAACAAGGCAGAGTGCTGAGGTTGGAGCCAGAAATATGAGTAGTGAGGTTTTCTCATTCATTAAAGTACATAGATCCATTTCAACATTTTGTCAAGGAGAGATTACTTTACCTTAGAAGAAAATGTGACGCTGGATGTTTTGGAGAGTGAATAGACTGTAGGGTGGAGAGCCTGAGATAAAGATTCACAAGTTTGGGAGATGGTTAATAAGTCAAAGGAGAATAGTGGATGCCTATACAAGAGTTCACTCCCTTCAAGAAATATCAGTGGGTTACAGTGAATTCACAGGACTTTGGATTTAGATGTGAAAAAAAAAGAAAAACGTAAAAAAAAAAAGTTTGAATTATTAATATTGAAGTTTTTCTTTTCTTTTTTAATCTCCCTCACAGTACTAGGGCTTTAACCTAGGGCTTCACATATTCTAGGAAAACTCTACCCTAAGCCACATTTTCAGCCCCAGGAATACAGATTTTAAACAAATAGCAGGAGTACTGGGAAAAGGGATGGCAAAGGACTGAAGAAATAAGGAAATTTCAGGAAAACAGAATAAAGAAAATGAGGATGAAATCATTTCAAAAAGGAGGTGTTCAATAACAATCATTGTACATTTGTCTCTTTCTTTTTCAATTCATTGTAATTTTAAATAGCATATTACTATTGAAATTCAACATAATTTTTGCTAGTGTAAAATTAAAGGGAAAAATACCTGTAGTTCTCTCTGTAACAGTAATCCCTAAGAATATGTTATAGTCTTCTGTATGGAGATTTATTGGAAATATCTTTTGATTGTGTCTGCACAGAGTAATTAATTATAAAGAAAAATCTTAACTTAGTAAACCATTTGGGTGGGAACAGGTACCACGCAGGAATTGGGAACAAAGGTGTGCTATGCAGTACGCTTCAATCAGGGGGATGGAGGATAAAAGCTCAGCTCTTTAACATTTCCCTCACTGCCAAGCCTAGGGTTTTCTGCAAGTGGGGGCCTCAGTTACTTTTTCTTCTTACAGGATCCTCAGGTTGATTTCCCTGAGTTTCACTCAATTGTTTTATACTGAGATCCACACCTGATTCCTGGGCTCTTTTTGTATCATTCCCTGATAAAATGGCTAATCTGTCTATGATTTAAGTTTATTCCTGAACTTCTGCCTCATGTTGGCTCTTTAGTCTCTAATGCACAGTAGCAGATGCCATCAGTGAGCTATGCAGACCATCATAGACACCTCTTCATCTTGTGTTATCAGTTCACTATGTTCCATAGCCATTCGCCTGTAAACATCCATTGTGATACACCCACAGCTTTCAGGCTTTAGAAGACACTTAGGTTATACATGATCCCTGCAAGAGCTAGATGATTCTTGGCTTATGATCATGAGATGCAGATCCAAATGGGTTGGATGAGAAACTAAATATCATTCAGCAGGGGTTGGGAACAGTCAAGTCCTCTATATGCATGAAAAGTGTGAGAGCTCAGCTGTCTTGTTTTGAGTTGGAACAAACCCTCAGGTGAAATTCATGCTGCTGAAAATTGCACCCTTGCTTGGATTCTTGCCTATCCTACTTCCCTTACTCCCTTGATAGTTTCTCCTCGGTGCACGTTCATAATGAGTCATCTAGAAGCAATTCATTATCTTGGGTCTGCTCTTTAGGTAAACTTAACTGAGAAGGTGCAGTCTACAAAAAATGAACTCTCCATGGCTGACTGAGGCCACAGACCTGGCCCAGAATCTCTGCACAGTTTCCAGATATCCAAATGTGTGGCACAAAACACTCGTGCTCATCAAGCAGGCAGGCTAAATGAAGTGGGAGAAGACCGGCTCCAGTGAGTGGACACGGACGCCAGTGTTTTCAGTGGATGGCAAGTTTATAATTGGGTTCCCGAAGGATTCATAGGGAGGAACACTGCATGGGTATTTATGGTGGTTTTAAAGAAAAAACAAAGAAAAATGTGCTTACATACTGTAGTAAATACGTTAATCCAAAATTTTAATTATTTTTTTACCTCATTATAAAATGGATATTCACTATTTTTTAAAAAATAAGCAAAATAATTGAGTGACCTGCCTAAATAGAGATTCCTAGACTACTAGAATGTGTTTTTGTTTATTTGAATTTAAAATAGGAACAAGTGCCCATGAAAAGAGCAGGAACGATCCACATATCACATCACTTCAACAGAAGCCAACCCTATCAGGATAACATGAACCCTTAAAATGCCATCTACTCATAGCTCTATGCAAAATTCAATAACGAAACCTATGGCAGCTGTAGAGAAAGGAACATTCAAGTATAAACATTTTAAAATACATATTGTTAGGGCTGCGGATTTAGCTTAGTGGCTTAAGTGCCTGCCTGGCAAGCGCAAGGTCCTGAGTTCAATCCCTGGTACCCAAAAAAAAAAAAAAAAAAACATATTGTTAATATTTAAAAAGTAGTGTAAGAGGTACCAAAATATTAGTAAGCACTAATTTTATACTCTGCTAGATCAAATTGCCTAATAATTTCCTTGTATATGCCATATGTTATCATTTACTTTGATTAGTCATTTGCTTTATAAAAAAAATGCTAAGGAGAAACCTACTATGAGTTGTGCACTTCTATGCTTTAAAATATTCAATTATTTAATAAAATTTCACATATGAATTACGGTCTATTTCGAGGATATAATCAACACAAAGGCATTTTTAAAATGAAGTATAGTACAAATAATAGTCATGCTGCATGCTTCAAATTTAGAAGATAAGTTTCAGTGTGCCAAATGCCTTTTGATTAACAGGCATAATCACATGGCACTTGTGACACAGTAGATTATACATAATCACTCATGCTTCAAAGATATGAGATAAACTACACAAGTATTTAGTGCTTTGAGTCAACTGCCCCTATATTATTATTGTACATAAGAAAGTTGTTTATAAATATGTCAGAAGGCTCCAGGGTAGGTATTTGAATACATACACCTAAAATTAGGCCAGTTTCCTGATATTTTAAACTAATTCACCTTGGTCATACTAGACAGTATTCCCAGAATAATAAATAGATAAACAAATGCACCAAATTTAGAATCAAAATAAATACAGTTTTGGAATATATCCAGAAAAAGTGCTTCTAGCTGGTAATATCCAACATTATTTTTAGAAGCAATAATCATTCTTTATTCTTTTGAAGAGCTATTTTATATCTTTGACAACTAAAACATCTGTTAAAGCTAGTGATTTATAATCAGAACTGAAGTTGACCCCATATTCTTGTCTTTATTCTCTCTGAATTATATTCTCTGCTCAGTTAATTTAATTTTTCATTACCAACTTCCCAGTGGATAGAATTTTTCTAGTTTTGATATTTGCTGACATCCTAGACACCAGCATTATGCTTATCACAATCATTCAATGTGTATGAAATGCATTATATACATTTTAAAGTGGGAACAAGGACTGGGCAAAAACACCTAAAGAATTCTGTTCTACATTTTTAGCCTAGTTTTTTCCATTATAATGGAAGGATTCTTCAATAAAAAATTTCTTTTGCTGTAAATATATGATTACAATGGAAGACTTTTTGAAAGACTGTTAAAAACTCAAAAAATCAAAATACAGAGAGGCAACATTGCTATGTGTTTTACAAACTAGATTTCCCCTACCCAAATATAGATGTGGATAGAGGAATAAGCATGCCATCAATTCTAAAGGAACAGTGACATAAGTCAGAAGATACCTCTGGGGATGAGCAAACTGCAGCGCTAAACTTAGCAATAGGCTTCTTTCACACACAATCAGGAAACAGCAATAAAACAACGATAACACAAGTAGCTCTCTGATGTAGGATTTTGAGTCACAATTACAGAAAGTTATTTTGGCAGACATAAGTGCATACATACATTTTTAAAACTGTAGGGAATTAAAGCAAGGAAAAGCTAAAATAACATAAACATACCCAGAATCCACGGAGATTTCAGGTAGGGAGAATTAAGGAAGAGTTTGGGGGTCACTGTAAGTCCTAGTGGCTGGATTTGAGTCCTGGTTCCTATTGTCATATTCAAGCATTAGAGAAATTACTTAATCTTCCTGAGTCTGTTTCCTTACATGAAAAATGGGATAATAATTTTACCTATATCTTAAAAGTTATATAATGCTTGTTAAATATCAGGTAGAAAGGGTTCAGAACAGAGATCCACTGGGGGACTAAGGGTGAGTAAGAGGGTTGCCACCTCTGAAGATCTCCATTAAACCATTCTCATTACTGAGTAACATTTAGTTTCACAGAGATTGTCAGATTTGCACTACTTTAGCTTATCTAGCTAGCCAAACATTGCCTCTTCTTAGAGAAAGGGATCTTCAAATTTGAAATAGTAGCGTTTGGATGCTATGTAATGGGAGTTGACAATTCTGCAAAATCCTCTTTTCCCTACCTTGAAGTTCTTGTAAAAATTTCACCTGAGCCAATGACCTCACAAAGGAGCATTTGTGAATACTCATGACCATCACCATTCATATTCTCCACCACCAAGCAATGCGTACAACTTTCTACAGGGAGCCAAATCTTCAATATGGTGGACATTAGTAACATGTGAATGCTAACTTGAAACAAGGCTAGTCTGAACCAATGTGTGCTAAGAATGTTTGGTACACACTAAATTTCACATTAAAAAAGAAAAAAGATTAAATTATTGCATTGATGTTACACCACTCATATGCTGAAATATAATATTTGGGTAAATAAAATATAAAATTAATTTCTTCTCTTTCAAAATGTAGATACTAGATAAGTGGAAATCAAACATATTCCTTGCATTATATTTCTAGTTAACAAGGCTGATGTAGATCAATAGCCTCAAAGTCTCCCTCACATAAAAATTTAAAAGTGTACCTTTTGCTTTTATGATTTACATGTATTATTAAGATTCTATTTGTGAAAAATTGCAAAGTATGCAATTTCTGCTATGTTTTAATTTCACAAATATCTTGTTTACTCAAAACTTGCAGCAATAGTTCACTCAATTTGCAAAAACTGTCCACCACAAATACAGAAAAAATAAAAAAAGACAAATCAGAAATGTTTTTCCCTAAAAAATGCAGCTTGCATTTTTCAATTCAAAATAACCTATAACATGTCTCTCTTTCATGAATTGAATTAGGTATATCATTAGACATAAAAATAAAAATATGTACAGAAATGAATGTTAGATAAATAACTATGCATATGAGTATTTTTCTGAAGTTTATGCATCTATAAAATATTTTTCCCTTTAAATAGTTTAGTGAAGATTGTCTTCTTTTTTCTTAAGAATTGTGCATTAGCAGCTAGGCATCTGAATTTTTTAACGAATTTTTCAGAGTTTATTAATATTCAGTCAACATAATATACTAATGTAATATACTAACACTGTAGCTAGGAAGGTGCCTTCTTCTCTAAAAAAGTGTAAAACAGAAAGTGGTAGAGAAGAGCAGTTACAGACAAATTTTTATGTCTTAATTTCACACCAGGATCTAATGTTGAATATGTTCCTTAATTCAAAAGCAATGAAATCAATAGCCAGTTTAAAGTACAGTTCTATTTTTAACTTGTGGCTTGAAACCAACAGCCTATTTTTTTTTCATAAATCAAAGGCTACAGAAACTTGTGGAATAGTCATGAAGTGATATGAAAAATATGTATTACTATAAAATTATAACCATTGTATTTTATTTTAGTGAGATTAATTGTAGTATTTATAAGCTGAGCAGTAATAATGAGTATAATTTAATTATAAGTTATTAAACCACACAATCAAGTATACAATGATTATTTTTGCATTTATAAAGTAAATATAGCAAGTGAAGAGAAGAATTTTTTGACAAGATGATAGAATTTAATAATACAATGTTAAGTGATCCTACTTTGTATAAGGAATTTAATATTTTATTTACTATCTAATCAGTACAAAACTTTATTACATGGCATTATGATCTCTAAAACATGAAAAATAAAAATCATGGGATAAGACTCAATGATTATGTATAAACTCATATCTCATAGTTTGAGGCAATAGCTAACATATGACCTGGTTGCGTTGACTTATTTCACTTTTACATTTCAAGTACCTGTAAGCAGCCATCCACTTGTTTGGGAAATTTATAATACTATATGTTATGGTTTATGTCTAGATGTCCCCCAAAGCCTCATGCAGCCTCATAGTTTTTTCAGTTGTGGCTGAATCTAAAGTCTGTGATTGATTAGTGATTCAATACCAGCATTAAAAGTGCTGAGATTAAGGATGGGTAATTGCTGGATCAGTCCTCTGATAGGACTGGTACCACTGTAATCCCAGCAGCCTGGATAGAGTATAAAGGCAAGAAAGACACTATTAAGATTTGGTTGTTGCTTTTGCTGTCTCTTGTCACAATGAGCTGTTGCCCTGGTGCCATGCCACCCTGCCTTGCAGCCAGTTGATTATGGACTGGAAGTTTCACAAACTATGGGCTAAATAAACTTTTCGTCCCCTAACTTTGGGCGTCAAGTATTTTGTCTCAGAAATGAGAAAAGTGACTAAGATACTATCACTGCTTTAAAAGTGATCAAATGTGAAGGTAAATATGAGCAGTGATAACTGAAGAAAATTATACATATCATGAGATTAAGGACCTTGTTGGTTAAAAAGGATTTGTAACAACTAGTAGAGCTACTTGCCTATAGTTTTTGCTGCTTTCTGAAAATGGTTCTGAAGTAATAATCTATGGAAAGTAATACTCCCCAAAGCGTTTTTCAAATTATGTGTATAATGTTTTAGTGCAACATGAAATTGATGTAATGAGGTGTGACCAATATTTAAAGCATCAATAAATTACAATTGATTAGAGTAAAATAATGCAGAAGTAGATTGATTTATTTAGTATGAGAAAATGTTCTCTCTGTATGTAACTCTGTGTGTGTGTGTTTTAATGGGCCCACTATATAAGATATGCTTCTAACCGTGGGTGATGGTTAAATATTATTGAAAGATTTCTATAGGAAAACAGAGAAAAACTGACAGGTCAAAGGTTAATGTTCACATTCCTTTGTTTGATAAACTTTGCCAGAAATAAAATTATGTCTTTCTTAGAATACATTGGTATTTTTGAGGGGAGAAAATGAGAAAAATGTTTTGCAGATTAGTGAAGAAACATGACAACCTTTTTGAAACTTCATGTAGCTCAGCAATGAGATGGATATACATTTACTAAATTTATATAAAACTTTAGATAATACCATATCTTGATAATTATAGCTAGCTGTCATGACACAAAGAGATTTCTATGTCAGTAAGATTAATGTGAAGCATTTGTTCCGTAATTTACCGTGAATGTATTTCATGCTTATTTTAATTATAATGAAGCGAATATCTTAGCGTGAGAGGTATCTTTGTGCCTATATTGTATCTAACAGAGTATGCAGCTCTTGGGGCTGGGGATTTAGCTCAGTGGCATAAGCGCCTGCCTAGCAAGAGCAAGGCTGTGAGTTCAATCCTTGGCACGCGTGCACGCACACACACAATGCAGCTCTCACCTTTACAGCCATATGATCTTAGACAAGTTATTTAAGGCTTTCTCTGTATACAAGTAGAAGTATCTCCTTCATAGGTATCTTATGAAGATAAAATAATTTATAAAAATAGCTTGAAAATGTGCTAAGCATTCAATAAATATTGTTCAAAGTCTTATTTTTCATTTTTTTAACAACCAAAAATTTGCAGAAGATTTGTTAAATAAATATTTGTTGCCTTATTTGAGTTCATGACATAGGTTGTGTGGACAGATTGATTTCTTTTCTGTGACTGAGGGGTTTCAATTAGTGAATTTTTCAAGTTTATGGAATCATAGATTTCTATCTACTTTTATTTGTTTGTTTGCTTGCTTTTCTAATTTATCAATCAGGGATATCCTAGGGAGCAACTTTCATTGACGGGTGAGTAGATTTTAAACCAAGCCGGTTGCAGGTAGCATCATGCTTTAATAATTTAATGGAAATCACAAATATTTCTAAGAAATAGTACATACATTCTCTAACAAAAATCATATAATACATTCCAAGTATGATGAATTGATCTGTGTGCCTTATCTTACTTGCTTCTCATAACAATCCATAAATTCATGTCTTTATTATTTACATTTCAGAGATGAAGTAACCCAACCCCAGAGGTTAAAGAATTTAAAATTATCAGGACATTATAAATAAGTATATGAGCCACAACCTGAACCAGTTTTATGAGCTTTACTGTAATATTTTCAAAAAGTTAACCCAAAGAATATCTCAGATAATCTAAGGAGCTAAGAGAAATTTAGATTTGGCATATATAGGTTCTTTCTATTGTTATAAAAGCAGAGCTCACAAGGAGAAGCAGGACAGTAAGAGCAGATGAAAAGTAACTTTTTTCTACAGTGCTCATAGTTACTCAGTGCTATCAATTTGTTTGAAGGATCTTGGCACTCACATATTTAAAGGTATTAGTCATCTTAGAATCAAGGTGAAAGACAATGAAACTTTTTGAAATGCCTACAGTATATGTCCTCATTAATGCAGAATGAATTAGCACAGCTATTTCTGATAAACAGCCCTGTGCTCTTTGACAATAGAAAAAGAAACTAAATGGAAGCTAGGTATGTACAAAAAATGAAATATCTGAATGATGTGTCAAGCAAAAAGCTATCAAATGAAAAGTCATTATTCATGGCTCTTTTTAAAAGAAGCTTATACACACAACCTTCAACCCTCAAAGATGTATTTCAGTAATCATTTGTTTGCAATCTTAGTAATCATTTGTTTGCAATCTTAATGCTTTTTCCTTTGTATGTTAGAAATGAGAGGAAAGGTGTATTATTTCTATTGGCTCCAAATTTCTTATATAACTTTTTGCTTTATAAAAAGAATAAGTAGAAACTATTGCTGAAATCATGCTTTAGTTACAAATTTTCTGTACCAAATTTTCCTGATACTCTCTTTCCCTTTGTCTTCATGACTACCCTCTTTAATCACATGTTTTTGTTTTTCCTTACCTTGTTTGCATTCACTGCTGTGATGACCCAGACACACTGTGCATTGCTGTCATATTGGAATGGAAAGTTGGGAGACGTAAAGGTACCACTCGGTCCTTGAAGATTAGAGCCGCACGTTTTCACTAAAAGAGAAATTGCAATTTAAAAGCTAAGTATAAACCATGTGGAAAACCCTAAGAATAAAATGCCTTTCAATAGACTTGAAAATCCAAATTACACATCAAAAAATACATCAAAATGTATTTTATGGTTTTCTAATACCACACCAAAATTAGCGTGCTTATGTGAAGAGTCACAAGCTTGGTATTTTCTACATTCATTGAAGACTAATTACAAATTAAGTTGTGAGACACAGTAAACTGTCCTTTGACTGTAAATTGGTTACTTTAATTATAGAGAAGTATACTTAGCCAATATTATGTTAATAAAAATCTACAAAGAAGTAAAACTTTTGATTAAGTAATTGAAAAATATTTTTATTTCTATTTATTAAGTATTCAAGGACTCATAATAACACAGCTGAGAGACATCAATATTAAAACCATTTATTCTGTTGCGGAGATAGTAAATTAGACAACTAAGACCATTTAAAAAAAGAGCTATATTTAGACATGTTTAATGAATTCCCACAAAAGTTAAAAGCCTTAATGTTTCAATTTCTAATTATTTTTTTCTTCTTAATAACAGTGTGTATATTAATTTGCTTCTTGATCAGTACTAAATTCATAGATGCCATTACTTTTGATCTGCACTTTTGTGCAACTCCATTAAAAATCCTCCTCACATTATCCTTTTCTAGTTTCTACTTAATACCCATGTGCACCCTCTTGCAAAGTATCATTCCATGCTTATAACATTTTCCCCTACATTTCCCACTTGCACACTTGATGTTATTTCAATGTAATTTCTGTTCTGATTTCAATGTTGACATTGCTCTTACTCCCAGCAACTAGCTCCTAATTACACAATCCAGTAAACTCTTAATTTTTCTACATACTTGCTATTTAAGCAACAATGGAAAGTACTAGAAATCAGAAATCTCCTGCCTTCCCTTACATAGTACTGAACTCTCTATGTTTTAAGTAATTTTGGTCCTTTTTCTAGATCTTTTTTTTTATCTGACCCTTAAGAAGCATAATTTTAAGTGGATTTTATAGCCTCTTTTCTACTTAATATTCTTGAATAGTTAAACTAATATAATTTTGATCATGGATGTTCATGTCTGTGTTGACAACTCTCAAATTCACAACACTATCTTTGGCATCTCTCTTGGTTTCTAGATTAATTTTCTCTGCATTGGATATTCCAGGTGATAATTTTAGGAAGCTTTTAATTAAACATTTTTTAATAAACCTCTCCACTTCCCTGACATAAATATTTCTGCTCTGAAACATCTCCGCATTCTTTATTTTTTGCAATGTGTTGTATTTCTAGTCAATTTTACAACTCCTTTTCAAGACTCCAATTACTCTCTCTCACTCTCATCACCCTCAGTGTTACTATATTTATCTTTCTAACACACATATTTCATTACTTGGTTTCATGAAAATGTGGTGTCTATTTCCTGATCTCCAAAGGATCTCAGCTTCTTTTCCAGTCCAGTGTTTTGCATTTCACATAGTCCTACATTTTACTTGTGTCAGAATAGATGGTTTCTACCTCAGGTGTAGACTTATGTGCAGTAATTATACTCATAACAAAAGCAATGCTCACTTAGTGCTTATTTCTGTAAGATTTCTAATTCCTTCATTGAGAACTCTGTAATGTGTTATTGTATGCACAGGATATTATTTGGATAGAAATTGATATAAATATTTGATTTATAGTAACCTGATACAGTATGCAGATAAGAAAATTCTATGAAGTTTATAGCAATGATAAATTTAGCAGCAGTTGTAACATAGTAGGTTTTAAGTTAGTAGAAATAAGTTTCTTGTATTTACTACTTGGTGATTTTCTGAAATACTTTGGTTTCTAAGATATAAAAACAATTACGATTTTTTGAGAGCAAGGCCTTACTTCTCCCATTAAATAATAGTATAATGATTTTCATCATTTAGGCACATTTGCAATAGGAACAAATATTAGAGATCTTTGGTACAACATTTATATAGATTGTAGAACAAATGTTCTCTTGCTGTTGATGAAGAATCCCAATGAATAAACAGAAAAATATTGTGCTGAAAATAATTCTTTACACAAAGATAGCAAAGAAAAACTTTAAATGACATGTAAAAATGATCTGTAATATCTGCATTTAGTTTTTCAACTATAATGTCTTCATTATAACTGAGTGAAAACATAATACCTATATCTGCACACTTATGCAATTATCCATATTTTACATTTTTGTCATTATTACAATATAAAATTACTGAAAAAAGATTAGTATGTCAAAATATGTGAGAATACAAAATTTAATAATTATATCTAATTTATTCTACAAAAGTTTGTTCAATACACATTCAAAAACAAGAAAGAAAAATAGGGCTTTATACTCTCATAATATCAATTATTTGTTCTTTGTCATTTGCTTAATACGTGAATACATTTTAATATTCAATTTGCTATATACAACATTATTATGGCTTAATATTACTCTTCACTATTGCCTCTGTTTTCTTGCTCAGTTTTCCTATTTGAATAATTTTACTCATTTTCTTGTTCTTTATCAACTTACAGAGCCTCAGTGTTGTATAATATTAATCATTTTAAGTGTGCTATAAAATTTTCCAGGTCCTTTATTGGTTTTTAAGTTTTGTGAAAAATTGATTTTTATCTTCAAATATTTTTAAGAGCATGGAAATGAGTCAGAATCATTGCTTATGTCACGTATTTTATGTTTTGTTCTGAAAAGTTATCTTCAAATCTAAAATGAAATGTAGTATTTTTTATCATACATTCATAGTTTTATTTTATTATATTTAAATGTTGTAGCTGAAGACTCTCCTTGTATGATATGGGGTAATGGGCACTTACAGTAAATGCCACCTTATCCTCCATTAAGTAAGAATGCCTGTAGGGTGTGGTAGTGTGTGCCGGGATTCCCAGCACTCTGAGAGGCTTAGATATGAGGAATACAAGTTCAAATGCAGCTTGCATAATTTATTAGATCCTGTCTCAAAAATAAGAAAATAAAAAATAAAAAGGAATGAAGTTGTGAAGATGCTAGGTTTAATATCCAGGAGGACAAAAATTATATTACATTATATTTATTATGTTATATTACATTATATATATTTAAATATATTTCTATTTAAATAACTGGCAAGTGAACAAATGAGGCTTTATTTTTTGTGTTAATTGACTGGTACATGATTCATCTTCGACTGGTAACATACTGTTTATTGTTTTTAATATAAATGATACAAATCTATGTTTTGTTCAATTTCATAATTTTCTTGATTATTTTTGGATTTTTACTTTATCATGAAAGTTTTTCTAATTTTCCATGGTAAAAATGCTGTTATTTGTGCTGAGTTACATTGAATTCATATATTATGTGGCTATAAATTAAAGCACTATGGCCACTATGCAAATAAGTATGGAGATTCCTCAAAAACCATGAACAGAAATGTTACTTGCTGTTTCCTTTTGGTATCATCCCACAAGAGTTAAAGATAAGATATTATAGTGATATGTGCACCATACCCATTTCCTAGCAGCACAATCTGTAATAATCAAATCTTGGAATTGTCTTGTGTTTCCATATACAGATGAATGGATAAATAAAACGGGAGAATAACATATAATGAAGTGTGACTCTCTCATAAAGAAGAGTCAATATGAGTCATTCATAGGCAAATACATGGATTTTGAGGCCATAATATTAAGTCAAAGAAATCAGACACAAAAGGTAAACATTGAATGGCTCTATAAGAACCCAAAGAATAAATAAATTAAAGAGAAAACTAAGACAAGAACTTTTGCAAATTTAAGAGGACTAAGAGATGGAATGAGAATAAGGAAGTGGAGAGGAGAGAGAAATAAAAAAGAGTAAAGATGTGCTATGTACATGTGCCAAAGCCACACAAGGAATTTAATAATCATGTCCTGAAAACATGAACCAATAAAAAAAACAACTGATTTTCTACTCTGAAATAGGCTTTTATTAAAGAAGAAGGACAAAGAAGACAAACAAATATCATCACAGCAGATGTATTACAGTGAAGTCCCACATTTGGTAAATCAAGCACAATTGCTGGTTTAAGTGCAAAGAAAAATTGTTTCAGAAAAAAAAAGCATTCTAAACATGACAAGAAATGAAAAAAATCAAAGCAAGTTATTATTCAATTAATCATGAAAACTTTTGTCATTAAAAATATAAGCTGTTTTAGGAAAGGCAATAAAATAGAAAAAAACTTGAAAAAGTTTAGAGAATTTGAGGAAGCAACCAAATTGTCATTATTTACATTTAATTTTTGCTTATTGATATTCAAGTGATTTCATAATTTATCTATAATATAAAGATGCAATTTTAAAAATTCCAATAGTTGACTTTGAAGAAGGTATACATATGAAAATGTATATTTCTCTTTTATAGTAATAATAATTAGTAATTCAACTAAAAAGATCCATTTCATCCAAGAGAAAAATATGGTTATAATTTTGAAAGTATGAAATGAAATAAAAATATATGGTGAATGTTTACATTAAAAATATTATGCAGTGAAAATACATTATCGTTAATCTCCATCAAAATATCCCCTCAATTTGGACATGCTGTTTCTCATTGTTATTACTACTGTCTGAAGGAGTTCTAGAGTCCTCTTTCATGCCTTGCCTTAAGCTGTGTGATCAAAAATTTAGTAAACACTGCTCTCAAGTGTCATTCAACGGAAAAGTAAGTCAATAAAAGCATTACCATAGATCTTCATCTACCCTATTCACAGGATCTGGTACCTTGAAACTGTTGGTTCTTCTCTAAACTGAAAATGATCATGAAAAGTAAATGTTTAGAATCCATTCAGGACACTGGTAGCCACTAGGGTGGAACTAGACACTTCTGAAAGAGGACTTCCAGAATTGCTTCTGAAATTGAGAAGAATAATTGGCTAACTGTGTTTGAAACAAGGAGAGGTATTCATATGGGGTTACGACAATGTGTTTTACAGTTATTGCATTTTGTCAAATTTCAACATCCATTCTCTGTTTTGATCACACCTCACAAATTCAGCAAGAATGGTCCATGAGCATTGTGAAGAGAACATAAAAAAGCACTACTTGATAAATCAATTTTCTGTGATATTCCTAGAGCTCTAATCACTCCTAGTGCCTTAGACAAAGTAGGTGTTTATAATACTCTCCTTGTTTCATATATAAGCCACTTATGTTTTTAAACAGGAAAGATAAGACTGGCCATTGCACTGGTTTTTAGTTTTATTTATAGAATAAGATAAACCAATATTTACAAAGCAATCTTCAAATATGTTTAAAGGCATTATTTCTTGAAAGAAAAAAAGACATAAGTATTGGATCAAAGGACAAAGAGAAAGTCCCCAGGTTCTCTGTCAATATATATATATATATATATATGCACATATTTTTTTTTTATTTTGCCTTAGGTTAAACATATACTGTGAACTGGAAAGGGAAGGCATTAGAAAATGACTTAGGAATAAGGTTAAGTACAAGGAAGTATGTTTTGCTGAAAGTACAACCTTCAGGCATTTAGATTTGTACTGCATAGGATTTCTCCACTATGCAAGTAAGTCAAACTGACATTTTATGCTTTTCATTGAGCAAGAAAGGGATGATTCATATTTTTAGGATTCTTCTGCACAGTGTATGAATGATTTCATCCTGCCTATGGCTGTCTCTGAGTTCCTTGTATCCTAAATATTCCTTTCACTCTCTCCTTCTAGACCTTTATGAAATTTTAGATTGAAGGACTTTTGTCATCATGTTCAGATTCTAAGCTTTGAAAATTCCATAAAACTCTTTCCACTAATTTACTTGCATTTCCTCAAACACACTAAGAATGTTCCCAATTCAACATGTGCTATTTTTCTCATTTTGGCCAACTGCTACTAAGAGAAGGACACAAGGAGATAAGATATAAATTTACAGAATCTGGGCGCAACAACTACTATGAAGTCGACTTTTAGACTGTAACGTTCTGACACCTAAACCTCTGTTTCACCTAAAGGGTGAGAGAGATGTCTTGCGCTAACCCTAACCTTAACCCTAACCCTTTTGCCAAGATTAACTAGCTTCAGCATTGTAGAAAATGCACACCTGCAGGTGGAGATTTGAAATGCTAATATGATTCATCAGGGACAGAAACATGACAAGCTGTGCAGGTGTCACCTCTGCCTCCTTCTGCATGCGATGATGAAGACAAAGGGCAGGGCCTCTGTTTGACAAAAGGATAGAAGATGTGGACACTACCTGAGCCTGGGGGAATCTGCTTCCCAAAGTTTCATGTGGCCTCCTCTATACTCCAGTACAAGAATGAATCTTTTACTCCTATCCTGCATGTTTCTGTTTATTCCTCTATTGGAGGATGTGTAGAGATCTGTAACTCTACTCCATAAATTGTCTCTTTTGAAAATACCTCTAAACTCTAAACCTTTAAGTATCACCTCCCACACAGATACATATGGTAAATACAGAACAGTGTGCATACAGCACACAGCTTTTTGTCCACCTTCATCACTAGAAAGTCAGCTCCATTAAAGCAAAGACAGTGCATTCACAACCAGTGCTTCACAAGTGCCTGTGGTATGGAGGAGACTGCATGAATCAATGAGTATGCAAGTGATGAGACGGTGAGAGTTCCAGAAGAGATTTTGGGTGTGGTTTCCATTTTTACAATGTGTATTTTTTCCTTTGGATTTAGTGACACTTTGAGCTTCCACATTTGTTAACTGTTCTTATCCATCAAGGATTTATTAATGTCATGAAAAATGAAATTACTTGGCTAGTGCTGTAAGACTATGTCTCTGAATTGCTGGAAGACTTATGCCAAGCAATATTTCCTTTTTTAATAGGAGTATAATAATCTAAATCTCAAATAGATTTGCAGTTCTTCAATTATCTTTGCTTCTTCAAATTTGTGTTTACAGTTAAGCAAATCCAAACCTTTGGATCCTCGGTTCTTTTAGGTGTTTACTTAGATGTTGGACTATATCAGCCACAGAATCTATAAGAGTGAAGATTTTCAAATTATATCTTACAGCCATCCACGTTCTCTGAATGAATTCTCTTGAGATGCTCAATAACATGTGAAGGTTCTACAAGTATACAATTGTCCAACGACAGCTACACTGTCTCCTAGCATCCAGGAGAAGTAAGGCCAATTTTAATTTTAATGTCTACAGTGACTTCCTAATTATGCACAGAGAAAGATAATGATTCTTAGAATCAGGCAAACTGACATTATTTGACAGTAACTTGACCTTAGCAAAGTAATAAACTATGTTTCTTCCAATGCACAGAATATGGTAGACAAACAGGCAATATTTATTTCATAAATTCTATTGCTTCTAGAATCTCTAATTTGTTCTTTAGAGAATTTGTAGTCTAACTGGGTACAGCTCCATAACAATGATGAAGAAGAATAAGCCATACCTTGTGATACCAAGTCAGAATAGCCCATACCAAGTCAGAATAGCCCACACTAAGGAAGACACCTTGGCAACGAATCTTAGTTACTTAGATATTTCTGATTAGCTCCTGGGAGGCAGAAATGAATATTCTCAATGTTAAATATTAAATGATTGGAAATGGAAATGGTTTCTGAAATCTTTGGTTTCAAACACTGACAAGCCTTGTGTGGTGACATCTCAGTCAGGAAAGGAAACTAAACCTGCTCTCACAGAGTTGGACTGGGACAAGTCCTACTCACGAGTTTCAATTTTATTTTTAAACCTTCTTTGCTCACCCACCACCAGTGCTTTTGGGACTTCACTCCTACTATCACACTTGGCAACAAGACTGATAAACTTGACATCTGTCATGACATCTCTTTCTCCCCCAAAACCAATCTTGAGAAGGAAGAACAAAATTGAAAGGATGATACCCCTTGTTTTGAAATTATTGGACAGATACTGTTAAACTGCCAATACTACTAAAAGAAATCTATGCACTCAATGCAATGGTTATCAAAGCACCAGTGACATACACATGACACAGGGAATGATCAATAGAGTGAAGAGAGAGTATATCATCTGACAAAAATTTAATGTTTGCAATATGTAAGGATCTCACATATCTCAAAAATCAGCCTGCTGGTTGTGGTAAACTAGACCCCTAGTCATAACCACTTAAATGTCTGAGATGGAAGGATTGCTCAAGCCCAGAAAATTGTGACTAGCCTCTAAAAGATAAATGAATAAAGTAAAGCAATAAAAATGATGAAAGAAACCTGGACAAGACACCTTAAGAGACATTTCTCAGAGGAAGAAAAACAAATGACCAGTGGATATGTGATCAATGAGATTCTGGTTAAGACCACAAGAATTTAGCACCTTAGTCTAATAAAAATGTCTATCACTAAAGGCAGTTGGTGCTAGCAAGAGTATAAAGAAGAGGGTGTAAGTTTTGTAGAAAACTGTGTGAAGGGTACTAAAAACTTAAGACCAGGAATTCTACCCCCATTCTACTACCGGGTAAATAGCCAAACTCAACAGAATCGATCTGATAAACATCTGCACTTCCCGCACTCACTGCAGCATTATTCACAATGGCCAAAAGAGGCAGACAACCCAAGTGTCCTCACAGTGATACATGGGATCCATATGTGCAATGAAATACTATTCAGGCACAAAATGAAAGAAATCCTGCAGCACCATAGGTAACACTGGACATCATTATTTTAAGTGGAATATTCTAGGCACAGAGACAAATGTAGATCTCATAGATGCTGAGAGCACATTAATGGTAACCAAAGGCTGAGGAAATTCACGAGGAGAGGGGCATAAATGAGGAAGAATTTAGAGTTAGATAGGAGCAATAGATACAAATAATGCACTTTACATTTTGAGAAGCCAAAAGAAATGATTTTGCAAATATCATCCTAAAGAAACCATAAATGTTTAAAAAAATAAATGTTTGCTGTGGCTTCAACATCACACAATATTTATGTGCATCAAAACATCACATGTTGCCCCTTAAATAGGTACATTTTGATGCTTTTATGCATTAATTGAAACATTTATACTATGCAATATAATCTGCCTAAAAATGTGCTGATGTATGGCCTAATATCAAAATTCTGTTATACAACTACAGTTGAATCAGTGTGGAAACAGTGAATCAATAAAAATCTCCACCCTTGACAGTCATCAAGAAGGCATGCATTCACGTACACACACACACACACACACACACACACACACACAGAGGCAGTCAAAGGTGAGAGATAAGTCTGCCTAAACCAATCTAGAATCACGAGAAAGAGGTTCAGTTTCATAGTATTAAGGGACACTCCCTACTCTCTAAGTCTTCAGGAGAAACTGACAGAACTGTCAGGAGTACAGCAACAATTAGTACCAATTTTCAGCTACAAGAGTGTCATTTGCATAAGAATGGGGGTCTCTTCCACATCCTCACTGAAAGAAAGCCTGTGAATACTGAATAATAATGAAAAAGGTGCTATGAAAGGGAAAGAATTAAAATCAGCAAGAAGCCGGTTTCACAGGATCAGATAAATTTGATTAAAATCCAACAAATGCAATTCCTATTAGAGATGTAAAAAATAATATTCAGATTTCCTACGCAAAAAAGTAAGAAAGTTTATTTTTTGTTCCACTAGTTCTTCATTGTTTTTAATTTGTTAGTTCTGAAAGTCACATCTGTGCATTGTGTTGCCTCTCCTTGCTGTTTGTATCAGTGAATCATCTCATTTAGTAAGGGTGGGAACACATACGGCATTAAATCCGTAACACAAGGTTTTATGTGAATTATTGATTTGTTATGATTTTTTAATCTCAGTTTTTATTCATTTATTTATTTTTAGACATAGGGTCTCACTATGTAATTCAGGCTGGCCACTTCAATTTCTTATGTAGTCCAGGCTGGCCTTGAACTCACAGTGATCCTCCTGCCTCAGCCTCCCAAGTGCTAGGATTATAGGTGTGAGGCACCACACTTGACTCTCATTATGATCTTTAAAATAAAAATAAAATAAAATCCAACTGACTTTATTTTTACCAGGAAGAAAATAGTACATGAAAGCATAGTACTCTGAATATGTTACACTAACTGAACAACATCTTCAAAGGCGAGAAAAAATCCATTAACCATTTGTAATTTCAAAATGAGATTCTATAAGTTATTTCTGTGGCTTTTGATATTGTTTTTTTCATTGAAAATATTCTCTTTGAGCTCTTGACCTACTGATTAAAATTCATTCTTCCAAATCCTTACTTCTAATAAAGCAGTAACATCACATTAAAATCATCTGTGTACCTACTGGGATCCTTTATGTCAGTGTCTACAGATTTAATCTCCTCATGAGAAGTTGCTTTAGCATACACTGCATACGTAATGCTCAAAAATTTTCATTCTGAAAAACTAACAAATAGTACAATATATATATATGTAAGAAATAAAAAGGCCAAAGTTTACAATTTAAATATTTAAATAAAATGCAAGAAAAAAATAAATTATTATAGAAGCATATCAGAGTAATTTATTTATCACTTGTACTAGGTAAACTTTCTTCCTAGACAAAAGTCTAATTAATGAATATCCGATAATGGTGTATTATAAATCTTTTATGGCCATATTCATTTATCAACAACCATTAAACACTATTTCCATATGAAAGGAGCTTACATATTAAATTAACACAAGCAGATCATAATAATGAAGGGCCATGTGGACTCAGATAAAGTTTAGTAACATGGAAAAGTAAGAGTGGGTGACTTGCCAAAATTCCTGGAATTTTGGAAAAGGTGTCATGAATATAATGTTGAAGTTGAAACTCAAAACTCAAATGAACTGAGAGTAGAAATTCAGGATGGGGGTCTAGGCAACAGAAAGAAAAAACTAAATAATATTGTATATAAGAAAACCTTGGAATTTCCAAAAATATATCTAAAGTGTCATTTAAATAGTGGTAGGTAAAAAAAAGTCAAGATTGGCTAAAGCCTTTTTTATATCAAAAGTAAGGAAATTCTTTGAGGGTATAGAAGGGCATTTGACTTAAGCATATGAATATTAATATTTTAATCATCCAGGCAACCAATGCAAGATAGATTTGGAAAATAAAAATAGTATGCTTAGAGAGCACTAAATATCAAACCATAACTTTGTCCTGTCTAATTTATAAATGTTAGAAAATATACTTATTCTTTATTTCTGTTACTTATTTCTCACATAAAAATTATATATATTCATGACACACTATATGCTGCTTTAAAATATCTATTTAGTATTAAATGAAGGGGCATTGGAATTTCTTCATTTATCCACTTGCCCAGTTATTCGATCACTCTTATGTATTAAGAAGTATGATTTACTTAACCATGTGAGCATTTGTAATTAAGAAGCCATTGCCTCCACAACCCCACATAAAAAGGACCAAGAGAAATGGGCAAAAGCCAATTACTGCTAATTATATAATTATGACAATGTTACAAAGGAAATGTGTAGATTGCCCTGAGATATATAATTGGGAGACCAACATAAACTGAAGGTCAGATTGAGAAGCACTGTTCCTTAATATTAGAAGCTCATTAATACAAGACAATTTGAGGCACAGTAAATAGAGACAAGTCAACTAAACATCTGGATTAAAGAATATTTTTAAATAAATAAAAAATTTATTTCGAATATATCCAACAAAATGAATGGCTAATAATTTCTTATAATATATATTACAATGTTTCTATAAAAATATTAGGGGCAGATTACAGCCCTGCCAATGGAAATAATGCTAATTGATTATAATGACTCTCAAAGCAATTTGTTTTTAGGTAGCTTTATTATATTTTTGTTTATACTAATAGACTGAAAGAATCCTTGGTGATAAGAAATCAACATAATACCAGACCATTTCCCAAAATAATATTGTTTCTTTAGAAACTTTTTCCTTTCAAACAAGTAGAATATCCCTCTAAAGTGGCATGCAAGATCCTTTTAGAGGGAAATAACACAAGAGAAAAATGAAATTTTATGGACTAGAAGATTACTTCAGAAAATTAAATCAGTCAATTTTTTAAGCATGAAAAACAATATATGTGGGAGAACCTATTCCTCTGTACAAATAGGAATACTTTTTTTTTTGGTACTGGGGATCGAACTCATGACTGCGCACTTGCAAGGCAGGCGCTTACGTGGCTAAGCTAAATCCCCAGCCCCCAAATAATAATATTTAAAAATTATTATTAAATTCAATTTACTGAATTAACTGAAATATTCAACTGAATATCATAAGTGAAGAAACCTTGTGAAGTTAGTATTTTACTCCTTTGCATTTCTGGAGAATGGTACATAGGATCACACTATTACAACTATCAAAGAAAAGTTTGAGAACAATTTTAAAAAATCAGAAAGCCCCCTTCACCCCCAGGAAGTCTCCAGAAAGCAGCATCTCAGGCTGTCTCTTTGGGACCTGAAACTCTCGGACCCGTAGAGTGGCCTGGGCTGTTTGGATCGAAAGTCTGCGCAGACCTGCATCTCGGCGCGACTCTTTGGGACTTGTAGGCCCGCCCTTCATCCGCAAGGAACTGCCTGGAGATCTGCATCTGGGCCAGGTCTG